>JARFJB010002319.1:460000-765000 GCA_036346205.1 Vesta saturnalis | reverse complement strand
GATCTTTTACAGAACTGCAAAATAATTTTCATAAATCTTCGACGGGATGAAACTAATTGTTGATGCAAAGCAATACTCTAGATACTAGGTGTGAACAACTTAACAATCATATTAGTTATTATAAGTTTTGTGTGTATGAACGAATAAGTTCAAAGATAAATAATAAGAATTTACATCAGTTACATAAAAACAAAATTTGTCGATTGTGGTGAACCTTGGTGGCGGAACCTTGGTGGCGCAGTTGGTTAGCGGTACTCTAGCAAAGTACAGGTCGTGGTTCAAATCCTACTCGAGGTAAACTTTTATTTAGGTATTTAATAAAATTAATAATAATTTTTAATCATATTAAGTATTTTCAGTTATTATATTATAATATACGATTTAAATACCTACCATGTCCAAAGAAATGCTACTAAAACACTAAGAAATTAGAATGTTAAATTTTAACTGATTCTGTTGGCATAAATGGGGTAGAATTAGTTCAGAAAATTTTAGCGCTTTTGGGCAAAAAAGGAAGTGTCTACGCAATGTACTGAGGTTAATTACAAAGTTAAATTTTGCCTCAAACAAACCTTACTGTTACTTTAAAAATAATGTAACGATACCAATAACTGTAGCAAGTGTGAAAAAGTTAAAATTAATTAAGAACTCCTTTCCTTTGGCTATTACACAAAATCGTCATTATGGTTTGGCCAGTAAATTTAAAAGTTTGCAGAATTAAAAGTGAGAAAAAAAGTCTTTTGTAATTTAAGCGTAGTTGATGGTACCTTGTTTTATAATTATTTATTAAAAAATAATGAAACAAAAGGTATTTGTTAAATACTTTTTACTAAAGATTCGCCCCGCAAGTGCGCTCCCTTGAAGTCTGCGAAGTTGCAAGCCGCCCCTTAGGCCAGACCCAAGCTATGGTGCTAATTAAAAATACATCTAAAATTAAGGTAATATATAGACATAATTAAAAATGAATAAAATTTATTTTTTCTATCATTGTAGTGAATTAATGAATAAAGATAGGATTTGGTTAATGGCAAAAATTTCCGATAAGCAGATAACCGTTGAATGAATTATACTCAATGATACAACAAATAACACTCAATAAGCTACATAGTTTTTTCTTTGACGTGTACAAAACACGCCTGATCGCACGAGTAAAGCATGAATCTAAAAATAAACAAATAATCTTAGTGCATTACAAGGTAATTCGAATGTTACCGAGCGAACGGATATTACGACGACAAAACACGATGCCATGCTTCGATCATTTTTCCTGACTACACAACATTTCGGTATTTTTTACCAAATAAAATCTAAGCAGAGGGTGTTGTGCTATTAGGCATTTGTTTACATTACTAAAAGATAATCTTTATGTGGGATTCTGCGCATTTTAATACGATCTGTGTGTTATGAAATAACATGTGACTAAAGTCAAGCGTGGTAACTCTGTAGTATAGAAATGAGGACGGCGACGTAAGAAGGTCGGATTTTCTGCAACCGTTTTAATTTCCTTTAGGCCTAAATTTAGTTTTAAAAACAAGCTAGTTAGTAAATTTTCATTCCTTACATCGTTTTGATAGGTAAGATTGATTATATTACTACATAATGTGTGTTTTGACATGAATGCGTTTGAATGTTTACGTTATAGTTTGTATTTTTAACCACGAAAATATAATGTATTCGGTGGTATGCAATCTAAAAAGATAAAATCATTGTTTACTATCAGTTGTGTAATACGTGCAAGGCCGTCAGCTAAAATGCGGGTGGGGCCCGCGGCGCTTTTGTATTAAATTTCGTGCTATAATTAAATTTGCTTAGATGCCTGAATCGATTTTCGAAATTCTAATCAGATTTTATACTCATAATTTCTGCATAACTTTTACTTTTGATACGGTTCATAATCAGATTGTCGTATAATAAAATTAAGATTTGAATCAACGCGGTTATAAAAAAGGTATTGTATTGTTTCCGGTCGAAATGTTGATTTTATAATTTGCTTCTGTAATGAATGGTTAGAAAAAGGAAGCTGAAAATTGTTTTGTTAAAAAATATAGTTCCGACAAAATTAAATAGATTCTACCGAAACTTTCATACAGCCACAACTATTAACAAAATAAGTAATTTTAAATATTAAATTTGGATTTAATAAGATAAAACAAACAAGAACTGATGGAAAATGTTGGGCGAGACGTGCGATAAATCAGTAATGCTCGTAGGCGTATCGAAAACTTATCAAAAATATTAACATTATGTATTACATTTAGCCTTGGACATACCATTGTTAAAATTGGATAGACTTGTCTCGATGATAAGATATTGAGAGGCCAACTTAATAATTACGCAAGCCTGTCATTTTAGTTTGGAAATTCAAACCATATTTGGCCCTGTTTTATTTATTGTGTAGGTTTTTACAATAATATTTAAATTAAATAGCATTTAGCTTCTTATTATTAACTTTTTATTATATCCTGGTCACTACGAAAATCAATAAATTATATGACACATGTGAGAATAAACATTACCTCAACAAAATCCTAAATTTTGACATGATCATAATATTACACACTTAGTATTGATTAATTAATACAGTCTATATTTAATACATGTGTTTGAAAAAAAATGTTTCAAATTTTTTAGAAGTTTCACTAAAATTAAAAATAAAATTAATGTTATTATTCTACTTATCAAATTTCATCTCTAGTAAATTTTAACGGCCATACAAGTAGACGAACTTGGTACTATGGGAGCATTAAAAAAATATCGACTACATAACCTCTGAGCCCTTTTATACTCTTTTTGACTCCAAATGATTGATGTATTGAAGATTTTGTGGAAAAGCATTACTTTCGGTTTCCAGCAGTTAAATGGCATAGTTTGGTCGTTTTCCGACCAATTAGTTCTTGTGTAAATTGACCAACTAATACAATAATGTTTAGGGGCTTTGGTATTTGCGTAGTTCATAAAACATATAAAAACAATAAATTTAAAATCATTTACGTAATGTAATTATTTACAAGTTTTGGGCCTGCCCACCGATCTGGCTTATACTGAACAGTGAGATTGAGATACTGAAGTACTAATTAGGTGCAAGATTTCAACCTATGTGGTCAATTCACGCAAAAATTGAGCAAGTGAATAATGTGCGTTCAGTATTATTTTGTTAAGAGTTTTGAATGCCCTTTTTATATAATAGTATATTATACAAGTATACAGTGATGGCTGTTATTTTGCCTTTTTAGCTACAATTAAGTACTACATATCTTTATTTTTAAATGACTAACATTGAAACAATAATTGAATTTCTCCCTAACTAGTAAGAAAAATTGTTTGTTAACATTAGTGTATTATTGTTTGTATCTATACAGTGTGTTAAGTTTAACGTAGGAATCGTACTTAAATCTACATTAGTATTTTGGTTATTTGTAGATAATATGGTCTTATTGTATTCATATGTTTGACCAGAAGGATTTTGTTGTATTGACTTTGAGTCATCAATGTATCCTTCTACTACTACCGTAGATTTCCACTCACCATGTCTTCAATGCAATTATATCGTCGCCTGCATCTACAAGTATAGTCGCAGAAAATCTACGAAAACTGTGACTAGAGTATTTTTCTGGGTTGGTAATTACAGAAATATTGCTATTTGTGTAAACTTGTTAATACCTATGCTTTGTGAGGTGCATTTGCCATTTTAATAGTTTAGAAAGAAGATATTAGATTTGACAGAAGGTGAACGAAGGGTGATGTACTTTTTGCAAATTTGGTAAAATTTATCAGTGATCGTAAATTTTCGGGTAATTTTTGTTTTGATATTTGGCACCTTTACCAAGAAAGCCGATACGAGATCTTGCAGATTTTCTAATTTAATATTGTGCATTTCATTAGCACGGCTAGCACCCATTATCCCCATTACACTGCAACCTAAAATAATATGCATATTTTTTATTTATCATATATTTGAACAATTTTTAGATTTCTTACCTCTGTTGCAATATATTTTTCGTCAGATGCCTCAGTAATGAATTTATTTATATCCTCTAGAGAAAAAAATACTGCATTTTTTAGCCCTAAAACCTTCAGACTAGCGGTTTAAAAGAGCTCTTAGTTTGGCGTACTTTTCAATATCAATACCATGATTTAAGTTAATTGTACTCCTAATCATAGATTAGTTTGTCTATAATGTTAATGGTTTGTATTTTGCGAACAACTCGGTAAAATATACTAACAGAACGGACTCTGAAAAGACCCCGTTTTCTTGTTAGTTTTCCATTGTACAAATGACTCATATGTAGACATATAGAGTTGTTTGGATTTTTCTAGTAATACGCTTAAGCTTTTCTGAGGCTTTTTGTATGTCTGGAAGTGTACAGATTTAATTTTCACCATCTGAATCCAGTTTTTCTAACGAAATACTGTGAAATACCTTAAAATCTAAAAAGCATGTGTATGTGTATGCTCTGGACTGCTCTGTAATACTAAAGTGAACACTAGAGGTTATGTGACGGTTAGGTTCATTGCTAGGTTATATTTTTTACATAAATGGTTGCCATCATGAGAATTTACTGAAAATATACAGAATAACATGTCCGTTAATCTATCACCCCCCACTACCACATTTCACAATCGTTTATAACGCATCATTAAGTTCTCATTTCTTGCTAATTAATTACCGCCTTTTAAAATTTATTTGCTCCTTTTAGCAGAAATTCGACTTTAATGGTGGGGGTGCTAGATTAACCACAAGTTAGCACTACCATTTACACAAAAATATGTTCTTACACCAGATAACTATTAAACAAACACATTATAATTTTTTGCTAATTATTTGCTTCATTTTTACTAAAAAGCAAAAAGAAAAATGGTCACAATTTACCTAGTAAATAAATAATTTTCAAGTGGGCGAGCTAGAGGTATTATTTGCTTTTAGGATTTGCATTTGGAATTTTATTGCTCAACAATTTATATAGTAAATAAATAATTTCCAAGAGAGAGTGCTAGCGTAACACAAAAGTGAAGTACGAGTAATTAATTAATTTCTTATTACTTTTTTATGCTAAATTACTTCTCGCACTAATTGCATTTAGGGTTTGCATTTTTAAATTTATTACTCTACAATTTATATAGTGAATATTAATTTTCAAGTGGGGGTGCTAGCGTAAGACAAGAGTGAAGTACGCGTAATCAATGAATTTTTGATTCAATTTTTATGCTAAATTACTTCTCATATTATTTGTTTGTAGGATTTGCATTTTGAAATTTATTGCTTAACAATTTATACAGTAAATAAACAATCTCCAGTTGGGGGTGGTAGCGTAACACAAGAGTGAAGTACGTGTAAGCAATTAATTTCTGATTACTTTTTTATGTAAAATTACTTCTCATATTAATTGCTTTCAGGATTGGCATTTTGAAATTTATTGCTCAACAATTTATATAGTAAATAAATAATTTCCAAGTGAAAGTGCTAGCGTAAGACAAGAGTGGAGTGCTTGTCGTCAATGAATTTCTGATTAAATGTTTGTGCTAAATTACTTTTCATATTATTTGCTTTTAGATTTCGCGTTTTGAAATTTATTGCTCAAGAATTTATGTAGTAAATATACAATTTCCAAGTGGGGGTGCTAGCGTTACACAGAGTGAAGTACACGTAATCAATTAATTTCTGATTACTTCTTTATGTTGATTTACTTCTCATATTAATAGATTTTAAGATTTGGATCTTGAAATTTATTGCTCAACAATTTATATAGTAAATAAAAAAATTCCAAGAGAGGGTGCTAGCGTAACACAAGAGTGAAGTACGTGTGATCAATTAATTTCTGATTATTCTTTATGTTGATTTACTTATCATATTAATTCATTTTAGGATTTGAAATTTATTGCTCAACAATTTATATAGTAAATAAAAAAATTCCAAGAGAGGGTGCTAGCGTAACACAAGAGTGAAGTACGTCTAAATCAATTAATTTCTTATTACTTTGTTATACTAAATTGTTTTTCAGATTAATTACTTTAAGGATTTACATTTTGAAATTTATATAGTAAATAAATAATTTTCAAGTGAGTGCTAGCATAAAACCAAAGTACTTGTAATCAATGAATTTTTGAATTTTTATGGTAAATTACTTCTCATATTATTTGCTTGTAGAATTTAGATTTTGAAGTTTAATTGCTCAACAATTTATAGAGTAAATAAACAATTTCCAAGTGGAGGTGTTAGAGAAGTGGGAAGTACGTGTAATCAATTCATTTCTGAATTTTTTTTACTTCTCGAATTACTGCATTTTGAAATGTATTCTTCAACAATTTACTTAATAAATACTTACTAATTTCCGCAAAAGAAACAAATCAGTTTATTCCCAAGAGAAGGTTTTTATCAAATTTCTTTCTATTTTAATTGTGTTTCCTCTTTATTTCCCCTTGTACTAAATTGATAAATTACTTATTAACAACGAACTTTACATATTTTTTTGATAGAATTTTTGAATGAATTGGGCAAATTCTAAGAAAAAATTTAAATAGTTTTGAGAATACTTTTATGATTTTGAGGTTCCTTTGAGAAACTAAATTCTTAAGTTCAACATAATCCTTTTCCTTTTAAATTTGTAAAAAAAAAATATTCTAAAGTTTTGT
Source organism: Vesta saturnalis (assembly GCA_036346205.1). NCBI lineage: Eukaryota > Metazoa > Arthropoda > Insecta > Coleoptera > Lampyridae > Vesta > Vesta saturnalis. Next base: position 758,370 of record JARFJB010002319.1, on the reverse strand, counting down.
ATTATTCGATTTTTAATGTTTGTAGTAAAGCTCAATGTAAGAAATTGAACAATTCCTTGTATGAATTGTTCAATTTCTTAGTGGAACTTCACTACAAACATTAAAATCGAATAATCAACATAAATCAGACCCCAAAAGTACTGCTTTGGCACAACATATTCTAAATTCGAAACATAATTTTAGAGTCAAAAGATGTACCCAATAGTTATCTTTTTATTTTAGAAAACTTTTAAGTTGTGTTATCACATTTATTATTTTATTTTACTGTCATTAAAATAATTGTCAAAAATAATTTAAAAATCTGTCCTGAAGATAATTTCACCCGAAATTGAAATATAGGCAATTTTAATATAATTGATCTCTTGATTACACGTACTTCACTCTTGTGTTACGCTAGCACCGTCTCTTGGAAATTATTTATTTACTATATAAATTGTTGAGCAATACTATGAGAAGTAATTTTAGTCCAATCACTATGCACATTTAAAAATGGATCAACAAAACCTTAACCGGAAGTTTGCGATCTGTTTTCCGCTTGCTTTGCTTGCCTTTGCCTTTTGATTGATGTGTGGCATGTACTAGTTAGCTCTGAAATTGAAACGTCAGAACGACTGACAGTTGTTGTTTAAGAAACTGAAAGTCGTGACATATCTTTCAAGACTATGGCAAATAACGCGAGATGAAAAAATAAATAAATGTTCAATAGTATTTATTTTCTTTTCTTTCAGAGTTTAATTTCTTTTGGAATTATCTTAGTGAAGATTTTACCTCCAGTCGATAATTTTTCTCTTTCTCTTTTCGTCCTTCCTTCAACTCAAAGATTGAGTTGAAAAAATCACGAGAGCGTAGCTCGAGTGATTTTTTTTAAAAAAGAAGTATTCAAAGATAAATAGAAAAACTATCGCCCAGGTAAAACTTTTTGTGGTGTTATACTCGATAACTCGGTTTCTAATGAAGCTAAAACGTCGAATTGGAGGCAATTTTAAAGCTTTTTCTACGCTTTACGAATTATGTCGTATGACATTTTTACGTATGATCGATTATTTTCAAGACATCGAACGAGAAAGGGAAATAAAAATGTATGATATTTAGTTTTATCTTTTTACACATTATTGTCATCCGAAATTGCAAAACTGCTTCAAATGAAACTTGTAGAGCGTAAAAAAACCTAAAATTTTTATTTGTTATCCATTTCATTTCGTTAAAAAGTACGTCGCGTGTGCGGCGCGTTGGATACAACGATACGCGAATGAACACTTTCGCTAAGATTTCCGAGTTCGTTGATGCATAAAATGTAATCAGAAATTCATTCATTACATATACTTTCCTCTTGTGTTACCCTAACTCGCCCACTTTGGAAATTATTTATTTAATAGGTAAATTGTGAACTGTGTTCGTTTACCGTTAACCTAGCTCCCCCACCATTAAAGCTGAATTGCTGCAAAAGGGAAGGAGCAAAAAATTTGAAAATGCCTCAACTATATGCAATAAATTAGCACTTAATTATACACTATATCTAATTTTGAAATGTGGTGGTGCGGCTACTATGTTATCAAACATCACAATAACCTATGTCAAATAGGTAAAACTGCCAACCAGCCCGCAATTATACACATGGTCAATTTAATTAGATATAAGTGAAAGTAACCAACATTGTAATTTGAAAAATATTAGATTATTATGTAAGACGTGTAAGTTGGTCATTATTGAGCTCAAGTTTTGCAGTCAAGGTGACAGCCGAGACTGCAAAATTGATCAACTTACACGTCGAACGCAATATACTATTTTATCTTCAAGCCCTAAATAAATCTTGTTCGGAGTGATGACTGATGTCAAGTGTGCGTCATCCTGATAATTGTTTCTATCTGAAATTTTTTATCAAAATCACATTGTCCTAGCTCCATTATTAGTTTCAACTTTAGTCTCATTATTGGGTTGAAATGAATAATGGCGCAAGACGTATGAGATTTGGAATAGACAAATAAAAGAGAACTTAAACTATATTGACAGTAATAATGACAAGTTTATTAGTGTCTTGAAGATAAAAATATATATTGTCTCTTGAAGATAAAGTAGTATATTGCGTTCGACGTGTAAGTTGATCAAATATTGAGCTCAATAATGATCACACCTTACACATCTTACATAATAATCTGCTATTGTTTCTAAAATTTAATCGTTTAGAAAATAAAAAATATATTGTAAATTGTGTTAGTTAAAATAATATTGCCGACAAAGATGGCGGTGCGCACAACAAACGTTCGTCGAAATAGAAGGAAACTATATTATTTTATACTTGTCCTTTAAAATATTCTAGTAAAACAGCGTGACTTAAAAGTCTTGTTGGAAATTCACTGTGAACTTCTACTGAATATGATTTGATATACTTTTTTCTTAGGACTATTAAGACCAAGTCGATATTTACTATCAAGGATCAAGTTATAAAAATAGAGTTAACTGCATACTTGGCCAAACCTTGAGGGAGACGTTTACATCTGCCGTATCTTACAAGAAAACACGTTTATATTTCTTTAAGTACAATATACCTGCTATCCGCACTAAAATATATTTCTGCAGAGAGGGCCCTTCCAACAGGCTTTGTAATGTTCTATTAATTTATTCTAAAATAGAGTAAAAGACCCAATTGCAAGAAAACCATTACAAATTTCAACCCTTTGAACCTCAAAAAAAAGCATGGTACAAAGTTTTTGACTCAAAATCACCTCAACAATCACATTTTGAAATATATACGTAAGGTTTTGGGAAAATTGTTAATATTCCTTGAAATACGTAGTTAGTAATGTGCAAAGTTTGATTTAGAATTAAAACACCGTTGTTTTAGAAAGGTCACATTATTGTCAATTTCAAAGAACACAAGAAATAAAGTTGAGAACATTAAATTATTTTATCACGTTTTAGATTACGCGATCAACTGAGGAGTAAAAATAGCAATCCAAATTAAAAGCATTCAAAGAAAAGAAAATGGTCAACGAATCAATATTAAAAAAAAGAATACGTATAAGGGTTGCCGTATACAAAAAATTATGATAAGAAGGAATTCTTGACGCTATCTTACTGTGTACGTAATTGCAAAAGTTTAACCATGTGCACAAACCTTGTAATTGTAAAAATCGTTCATAGGATCATTTCATAATCGTATTCATTATTTCATACTCCTCGCTAGACACGGGGAAGGAAAGGATAGCGATGTGTTTAATTCCCTCCCCAAAGAGGAGGGCAGGCTGTTTCAGATTTCCATGTTCGTTCAGCCACAGCGATGGATTCCCAGCATACATATATACATTACGTATATACCATAGTGGGATTAAGGAAGGGTGTGGTCAGGATAGGATCGGACGAAATTGAGTTAGGGTTCTGAGGGGGAAGATACTACCCTAGCTTTCGCCTAAATAGTCACATACGATGTGCGTATACGCAGTGATCAAGCCGATATATGTGTACGAGGAAAACCCCCTCAAAAACCTAATGCAAGGTGGACGGTAATGGGGATCCGTCCCATTTCCTCCCGAATGCTAAGTAGATTGTATTATCACAGACCCAACTAGCTCGGTTTAAACATACACAAAATTATCAGTGGTTACAAACTTTAGGATACTAAACGCCTGCATATATAATTATTGTCATCTTAAAAATCGTACAAGTTTCGCATTAAGCATGTAGCGATTCCATTTAAAAAATACTTGTGCTATTATAAAAATCTACATTTCAAAAGATTTGGAGAACGTTTAGTTGTTGGTTTTAATAAACTTTGCTAATCTATAGAAATTTATTAAAAAGTTACTCTGTTACTGTTACCATTATGTGACCTTGTCTACAAATTTATTAATAGTAACCATTATCACAATATATTTCTGCATCAGCAAGCGCAGATTGTTTATCAAGTGACCATAATGAACTATTCAAATGTTTTTCTTACTAAAGTGCATTAGTCTAACTAAAAAAACTGCCCATAATTTTAAGAAAAAATTGTGTAAACGACATAACCTACCAGGTATGAAATCATCGTAAATTTGTAATAACTATCGGTCAAATAGTTGAAGCTAATTGTCAAAAACCATTTCTTGATCTACTTGTCAAAATTTGTTTCAATGTGTCTGTGCGTAGCCACCTTCAACAAAGGTCGCGGCCGCAGTAATGGCAACACTGCAAATGCTCGAGTGGAAGGCCTACACCAAGCGCGCGAGTATTCTGATAGACGAAATAAAAAACACTCTTGAATTTTTAATTTCTCATTATTTTATTTTGTTAGATCTGTAATTAGCAGTATACGGTAGATATTGCTAATTACTGACCAAAAATTTTCCGTTTACACACTCCTATAAAATGATGCGAGTAACACGTACTTACCTTTTGTTTATGTACACATAAATCAAGGTACAAATTAATAGATATTTTACACTTGTAAGTTTAGCAAAAACACTTTCAAAATAAAGTAACAACGATTTTTCTAAATTTTAGCTGTGTGGATGGGTAATTTTGAGATTAGGTTAAAGATGATATTGACAGAATTAATAAAAATAATGATATGTCCCTCAGGACACAAATTATATTGTCTTACATAATAATTATAGATAAAACCAATGACTTTTACAAATAATTTTGCAGAAATTAGTCATTGTTATTAGAAGGTAAGGGAGATTTATTTTGGCTTTTCAAAATTTTAACTGTCATAGTTGATTAATTACAACCCTAATTTAATACAACAAAAAATGGGTGTACGCGAAACTTTTGAAAGCTAGTGTACTTCAGGTGCATTTATTTCTCAAAACAAAGTGTAATAAGCACGTGCAGTGCCTAAAACACTAAAAAAACATTCCACAAAATAATACAGTTGTGTATAAAAATATAAGGCATATTACAATTTCGAAAGAGGAACAAAAAATAAACTATATATTATATAATTTAAAATTATTATTAATTTTATTAAATACATAAATAAAAAGTTTACCTCAGTAGGACTTGCACCTACTACAGGTCGTAGGTGCAAGTCCTACTCGAGGTAAACTTTTTATTTATGTATGTAATAAAATTAATAATAATTTCTTATTACATATTTATTTTTGAATTTATTCGTTCATAACAAAACTTATAATAATTTATATATTATATACTTTGATTTTATATACAAAAAAAAACACATAAAACCTATTTCCAGAAACAATACAGCTTTGGTATAGAAAATGACAACCTAAGAAATATATTTCAAGTCTTGCATGTCACGCATTACATTAATATTGTCAATTTTCGCCTTTTTAGATGCGAGTCAGATGCAACTTCGTTAGAGCGCACCTTTGAATAATTATTTAGCAAAACATTTCAAACAATTACTAGCATTTTTATAATGGATTTAATATTATTATTGAAAAAGTAACAATTCTGTGAGGAACTTAGAAAAAAAGTATGCTCCGTTCACTCACTAATTACTAACATATTAAAATACAGTTATAAGTAATTTCTGTTGCCTATTAAAATTACATAATCAAACTATTTAAGTTAAAAGAAGTTACTCCTTACACAAAAGTTCTAATTAAGATACGTTTAAAAATGTTTAACCGGCAAGATGCCATAATGCGTCATCAAATCGGCCTTCCGTGCGCAGTTGCCAAAGTTATGCCGCCGCGGCCTTGCATGTGGTTGTGTATCGTCTGTGTCTTAAGTACCTTCTTCAGAAATGCTTTTAAATTAAGCTGCCATCTATAAGTAGCTTAACTAGGCTATGCGAAATTAATTTCCAAGGTTATTCAAAATATATATTAAATTAAATAAAGGTATCATCTATTTTTTTTATTTGCTCCCTAGGATTGAGAGTAATTTTTACAAAGTAGGTATAACATTTTTTACTAACGTCAAATTTGATTAATGTTTTTTCACATGATTGATATACGTGTGTCCAAAATTGGTCTGTGCAGTATTGCTATCTTGGAAACTATAAGAGATCGAAAGACGGTTAAATGGAGAAAGTTTTAGAAATTTTGAGCCCACTAAAATGTCATTCTGAAATCAAGGCTATCTCAAATATTTTTCAAAATATTGAAAATCGACAATTTATATTTTTAGCTATATCTTTTTATTTGAACAGATATAAAAAAAATAAATTACACTTTTACGATTCCTTTTTATTCTAAATCCAACGATGTATAACAGTTGAATGATCGAATGACCATTCGACGTTTCAACCCTTATTCTTGACATTTTCAAATATTTCTTTTTTTTATGAAACATTTTTGAAAAAAAAATTACCAAAGCAATTTATTCTGCAAATGTACATTTATTTCAACTCATAATTCATAATAGGACGTTTCGACTCATCAAAAGCATCATTAAGTAATCTCTTATGAACAGTAGCTACCTATTCGTAGATAACTATTTATTACGATATCGAAAAAGCCTTTCCAAACCTTGTCTTAAACAATGACAGATAAATAACTCTTTTATTAAGTTTAAATTTAAGTAAACAGTAAACACCTAACAATACATTTACTTTAAGTGAAAATATTTAGAAAAATGTGAAAATCCTATTAAAACACTTAAAAATTAGCTCAATAATGAATTCGCTTATTGTAAATTTGTGGTAGTAGGTTTTGATGAGTTTAAAACAATTATTGTGTAACAATTATGTTATCTGTCAAAAGACCACAATAGTTTCTCACATTTTAATGAAGATTGTTTGAAAATGCCGTTAAATTATTCTAACGAAAAAATTTTGATATATTGTGTGCTATATCAAAAATGAAAGAAATGCTACCAGAGCTTGTGATGACTATATTTCAAATGTACCCCGAAGAAGACAACTGACAGAAATCATTTTAATAATGTAGTAAGAAATTTAATAGAATATGGAAGTTTTGAAAAACCACGTTCAAAAAGTATGCGATCGATAATGAGAATCGTAACGGAAACATTTTGGAATATTTTGACGAAAATCTGAAATCTTCAGTACGAAATTGTGGCACGGAGTTTCATATTCCAAAATCCACTGTACAGAATGTTTTGAAAGTTGTTAAATATCATCCTTACAAGCCAGCAATTGTACAAGGCCTGCAAGAAGGTGACTTTGACAGGAGAATCGAATTTTGTAATTGGTACCATCGTAAATGTCAAGAAAATCCTGATTTTTCTGATAAAGTTGTATGGACAGATGAGACACGTTTTACCAACTGTGGAGTCTTCAATAAAAAAATCATCATTACTGGGGCCGTGAAATCCACATATTCGCGATCCACGCCGACTTCAAGTACGATTTGGTTTTAATATGTGTTGCGGAATGATCGGTAAGTAATATCTTTGAGTTAATTGAGTAACATTTAATAAATTAACTACGACTCATTTTTTTAATATTCCCAATTAATTTCAGGAAATCGTCTGATTGGTCCATTTATTTATGACCACACGTTAACAGGGCAACGATACCTTTTAATGTTGCAAAACCAAATCATTCCATCCATTCGTGAAGCTGTTCCCCTGATGAATTTAATAATTTGTGGTTCCAACAAGATGGATGCCCCGCACATAATTCAGGGAAGTCCGAGCATTTTACGGAGATTTTGGTGAAAGAATAATATCCAACGGTGGTCCTGCGCGTTGGCCTATATGGGGATATGTCAAAAATGAGGGGTATGAATTTGATCCCCAGAAAATAGGCAAGTTCTGGATCATCGAATTATTAATATTATTGAAAATATTAATCGTAATACAATACGTCGGGTAACCAGAACTGTCGCAAAAAAAAGAAAAGTGCATTGAAAAAATGGTCGACATTTTGAATAATTGTATGTAAAACTAATGCCGGTTTTATAATTATCCAGTAAAATACATTTTATATTAATATAAAACACTATAAAAATTATTTGATATTGTAGCGTTGTAAAATGTATGATCATTGCTAAAAATGTTTTTAATTACTTTTTAGTCATAATTTTATGGTTTAAATGAGTAACATTTAATATAATACCCTAATAACTACTATGTGTTTTTGAATATTCCCCATTATTTTCACTCCTTTGCTTGAACAATTTATTTATATACCAAGTAAACATTTGAGTATTTTTAAGACAAGTTTTGGAAAGGCTTTTCGATATCGTAATAAATAGTTATCTACGAACTGTTCATAAGAGATTACTTGATGATGCTTTTGATGAGTCGAAACGTCCTATTATGAATTATGAGTTGAAATAAATGTATATTTGCAGAATAAATTGCTTTGGTAGTTTTTTTTCAAAAATGTTTCATAAAAAAAGAAATATTTGAAAATGTCAAGAATGAGGGTCGAAACGTCGAATTATCATTAAGTGTCATACATCGTTGGATTTAGAATAAAAAGGAATCATTTTATACCATTAGCTAATTTCCGCCATATGAAAAAATAAAGTTGATGATGGTCTCTAATCGACGAAACGTCGGATTAATTTTTTCTGTCACCAATCAATAGAGGATAAAAAGTGACAATGGCAAAATGTAATTTATTTTTTATATCTGTTCAAATAAAAGAAATATAGCTAAAAATAAAAATTGTCGATTTTCAGTTTTTTTCGAATATTTTGAAAAATATTTGAGATAGCCTTGATTTCAGAATCGCATTTTAGTGGGCTCAAAATTCTTAAAAACTTTCTCCATTTAACCGTCTTTCGATCTCTTATAGTTTCTAAGATAGCAATACTGCACAGACCAATTTTGGACACACTGTATGTTGCCTTTTTTTTAAGTATTAAAAATGAGGATCCATGGCTACTATCCATTTCAGTTAAATGTGGTACCTGTTAAATTAATTTTGACGTATAATCAGATTTGTGGTTAGCGAGAACCGTCTAATACCAGCATACTTTTGGTGTATAATAAAACGCCGAATCTAGGGGGCAAATAAAAAAATATAAAAAAAATATCAACGGTATCTTTCCGTTACGTGCTTGCTGATGTAACTGAAAGATTTATTATTAAATTTATAAATTTCATATTCCATTCAACTACAAATGTATGTAGAAGTTTTCTAGATCCAAACTTAATTCACAAATTTTTTTCATGACGGACAGTAATGTTTACAAGGAAAATATAGATTTTAATCGTGAATTTCAATTTACTGCAACTACACATATGAAGGAAGAACATTTCGCAGGTGAAACGCAATTTCTCCTTGAAGTTTAATTATAGACTATAATATTATTATCCAATGTCCGTCCGTGTCCACATTCACAAAAAACCTTTTTCCAAATCTGATTTTGCACATCGATAGCATAGTAATTAAAAGCCTGCATCTCCTTTTTTTGCAACCACTACACTGGGTCAAGGTATATTTCAGATAGGTATTTCAATGATCTCAACTTAAGATTTACTTGTCACAAGTGGACTTTTAAGGTAAAATACATCAATCTTGATGGCCGACAGTTTCTATAATTTTGGTCTTGTTGCAATAACCGATTCGCAAGCTCTATTTTACAGAGAAAATCGGCTGGAGTAAGTTCATGCACATTTTGCAAATTGTATGAAAATTTTGTGAAATTTGAAAATTTGAAAACGTTTTCAATTTTTCAAATTTCAGAAAATTTTTTAACCATCTTTAACAATTTTGAAAGATAATTTTACTACTGACGAAGATAACTGTAAGTGTTACCGAAACGTTTAGAAACGTATGTGTAATATTGGTGAAAGTTTACATTTTCACAAGTAACTTGTTTGACATTTGTTTTACATATTATTAAACGCGTTTGAATGGGACGTTGGAACGACCAAGAATGTTTGAACGCGACATTTGAGCGCAAGGACATTTGAAGTCGTAACTCAGGTAACGGAAATAATGTACCTAAACAAGACGCAATTTTATGTAGGTATATTATTTTAAGAAAAATCCCATACCTCCAGTAATCCTTTTCACCACAATCACTTTTGCGATCGAATATATTCACAAATTTCTTTTGCTGATAATCACAATATTTTTTTTTTAACAAAGATCAAATTATGAATGTAGTGTAAAATCAGTGGTTATATGAAGAAAAATATTTAATTTAAAATACTAAGCCTTTTTGAGATATCAATGGTGTATTTTTATATTCATGTTTTACACAAATCTAAACGTTTCGATATCACTTGTAGTTATATTACTCAGTAGTAATAAAATCTTTCAGAGTTGTTTAAAATGTTGAAGCAAATTTATGAAATTTGAAAAAGTGAAAACGCAAACATAAGCCTGATATTAATATAAGAGTTTGATAAACGTAGCCAACTATAAAATCTAATTTTAGTAAAGAATAACTAGATCCTTAACAAATTAAATCTTAAACTGTCAAATCAGAACACCCTCTAACAGTCTAAGGCTAACAGTGAAAAATGTCATAATCAAACAGCAAATTATGCAAAATTTAATCAAATTATGAAGTAAATGTAAAGTTGTGAAAAACTTTAATTTGAAATTGATAAAAGCATTCACAAATAGAAACATTGGTATTAAAAATCCAGTCAAATCTAACAAAGAAATAGCTTTGTTAATAATTGTAAGTGTTATTTTACAGTGAAAACACAATGTAGTACGTTTCATACAATTTGAAATTTTAATTTCAAGTAAATTTGTTAAATTATAGTGCTATGGTAATTTGAGATATAATTGGTAAAACCTAGATATACCAAAAGCTAACATTAAAATTAAGACGTGCCATTGTGCCTTTTTTCAATTATAAGATGCCAAAACCTATTCAAACGGAGATTTTCTTCCTGCCTATTGAAGTTGTTAGGATATTTATATATCTCAATCGCTTCACGTTGTAAACGAACATAATAATGAGTTTGTCTCGAGAATATTTCCGTACTGTCAAGTTGAATGTCATGATTTAAATTATTTAAAGCATGCTCAGCTACCGCAGATTTCCCTGGTTGACCTAATCTACAAAATCTCATATGTTCTGTACGTCTACGTTTTGTGGTTCAAATGCATTCTTTTCCACATGAACAAGATAATTTATACACTCCGGAAAGTGATAATAGGTTTGAAACATGTTTGCGTGATCTTAATTCTTTCTTCAATATTTCTTGTAGATTTAAATGCTATGATTAATTAGTCATAAAAGGAAGAAAAGTAGTACCAACATTTTCTGTATGGTTATGTCTAGCAGGTGTAATAACGTTATTAATATCTTTACGTGAATATCCATTTATACATCTTTCAAAACTTCAGGATCACAAATTCGTTTTGCTCGATCCACAAAAGATTTAATTACACCAATTTGTGGTTTGATAATTTATGAAGGTACCTATCAGTGTGTGTCGGCTTTCTGGCTTAAATGATGGTGAATTGTTAGTTTTAGACGTTAGTATGTCAAGAAGCGGTAAATTTCCATTAGTTTCCTTTTCCATGGTAATGCTAAGGTGTATACCACTTATAAAAATGAAAAATTCATGTAGTGGTTCTTTTCCATGCCTCGTAATTACAAGTGTCACCCACATATCTATACCAAACTAAAGGTCTCTTAGGTGCATTTTGTAACACTAATGTTTCAAATTTTTCTATGTAAAAATTGACTATAACAGGACTAAGAGTACTACCCATTGCTACACTATCAAGATGTTCATAGAATTTCTTATTCCACTGAAAATAAGTCGTAGTAAGACAGTGCTCAAAAAGAATTGTTATATCCTTTAGAAAAATTAAAAATATGATCAATATATTCAATAGTTTCTTTTAGAGGGGATTTTGTAAAAAGTGAAAAAACATCAAAACTGACCATTATATAACCCCCATCAATTTTTTCAGCAAAGTCGGCAGAATTTTTTTAATATAATGGAACGATTTACCTATATGAGGATGTAATAGAAAAGTACGACGTTTTGCAGATTGTATGTAGGCAAACCAATTGCACTAACAATAGGCCTTAAAGGAATATCAGGTTTAGAGATGTCTGGTAGACCATGTAGTTTTGGTGAAAGAGCTTCAGAGTTAGTTTATTTTTACTTTCTTCACGAATACATGAAAATTTATTAAGTTCATTAAGTTTTCGAAAGAAACTTTTCTGTATGATCTTTTGGTAGTTCACGATAAGTCGGTGGTTCCAACAGTTATACTTTAATGTTATAGTCATTAACGCGGGCGTACCACGGGGATCCGTTATAGCGCCTACACTTTTTCTGCTGTACACAGATGACCTTATTTCTTCAACAACTAAACCCATCCATTGCTTTGCTGACGATAGCACTCTTCACAGTAGTTCATCTCAGTCTACTCATAGTGATAATCCACCTTCTATGTCAAATCAAGAAATTAAAGCTGAAATGGCAAATTCAGTCAACAAAGACATTCAACGTATTCTCGAATGGGGAAGCAATAATCTAGTTAAATTTGATGCTAACAAAACTCAGTGTTGCCTTGTGTCCGCCAAAAAGATCGATCATTTCCTGTTGTAAGTATGAATGGCTCAGTTCGTAAATTTTCAGACTCTATTACTCAGTTGGGTATGACTGTATCTTCAAATCTCTTATGGGTTGGCCATCTTCTGCCAGCTACCAAAACAGTTGCTCGTAAAATAGGCTTTTTGTACAGATCTAAGCAGTACTTTACCTCTCGACAACTCCTACTGCTGTATAAGGCCCAAATTCAACCTCATCTGGAATATAATTCTCACCTCTGGGTTAGTGCTCCCCAATACGCTCTCGATATCGTTCATCGTATTCAAAGAGAGCGATTAGGCTTATAAATGACCCGTCCTTAACTTCTCACATACAGTCCCTTGAGCCTAGAAGGATGGTTTCAGTTCTTTCTTTGTATTATCGTTATTACAACGGCTATTGTGCTGCTGAATTATATTCTTTGATACCTATCTTTGCGAGAAACACTCGGTTAGCTCATTCACATCATCAGTATGCAGTACAAATCTCCACTTGTACCAAACGGGCGCAATCCACATTTTCTACACGGCTTCTAAACTCTGGAATGATCTCCCTAGTTCCTGCTTTCCTCTCACTTATGATATGAGAAAATTTAAGGTAGCTGTTCATAGGCATCTATTGGCAATTCATTATCCCTCTATCCATCCTCCTAAGTGTTCTTGAGTGCTTTAGCACGATAGGCCAAATTTAGCCTTTATCTGATTGTAGTATATGAATCCTTTAACTCCTGCTCATTTTTTAATCGATGAGTCTCTCATTGCTCCTATTGAAACGCACGTGGGAACAGTAAATCTGAGCCGATTAAGTCACTGGGAGCGGGCTCAGCAGTTAACTCAACATTTTTAGAAGCGTGGTCATCCGAATATCTCTCTCTTCTTCATCATCGTACAAAATGGAATGCAACACATCATCATAAATGGCAACCTGGAATTACGGTCATCATACACAAGATAATCTACCTCCGCTGCAGTGGAAATTAGGAAGAATCGCCACCGTACATCCAGGCCAAGATGGTGTAATACGAACAATTTCCATTCAAACCACCGGTGTAGTAAAGCGTGCAAGTGCAAACGTCAGTTTATTACCCATTGACATTAACGGTAGTGAGCAGTGACATTGTAGTGTATACCGGTGTGAAAAGAGCGGCCAATACTAGCAGCTAAAATTTCCGAAGATACCCGAAGTGAATTAAACTATTATATACCCATTTTTGTATTACTGTTCCTTTCCTAATAAAGATGTAAGCAACTTTAATTCCAATTAAATTAAATACGCCCCTAAAAACAGATAAACAATCTGATAACGGGGTTGCAAAAGTAACCCTTTTATCATATCTCAAAAACGACACACACTAGCACAATAAAATTTTCGTATTAGGTTGAAAACAATTAAGCAACAAAAATATCCAGGTGCACTGCCGTCCAAGGAGAAAAAACACTTTATTATATCTCGAAAACGACACATATTATGACAGTCAAATTTTCATATTTGGTTCATAATGATCTTAGAATGATTAAACACTAAAATATCCAGGTACACTGCCCTCAAGATTATATCTCGAAAACGGCACATATTATCACGATCTAATTTTCGTATTAGGTTGATGATAATCTCAGAAGGATTAAGAAATAAAATATTCATGTACTGCCGTCCACGGTGAAAAACCACTTTATCATATCTCAAAAAGGACAGACAGTATCACAATCAAATTTTCGTATTAGGTTGATAATAATCTCAGAATGATTAATCAATAAAAATACCCAGGTGCACTCGAAAACGGCACATATCACGATCAAATTTGCGCTATTATTTCATAATAATCTTAGAATGATTAAGCTATAAAAATATCCAGGCACGCTGTCGTACAATGGGTAAAAAAAAACCACTCCTTTATTACATTTCGAAAACGACACATACTATCACAATCAAATTTTCGTACTAGGTTGATAATAATCTTAGAATGATTGCATTAAGCAATTAAAGTAGCCAGGTGCAATGTCCATTGTATCTCGAAAACGGCACATACGATCGTTTTCTAGATATGATAAAGAGGTGGTTTTCTACCCATTGTACGGAATTGCGCCTGGATATTTTATTGCTTAATAATTCTAAGATTACTATAAAATAAATGCGACAATTTGATCGTGATATGATAAAGATATGATAAAGGGTGGTTTTCTACCCATTGGACGGCAAGTGCACCTAGATATTTTTATGCTTAATTGTTTAAGATTATTTTCAACCTAATACGAAAATTTGATTGTGATAGTGTGCCTTTTAGATATGATAAAGTGGTTTTTCTACCCTGGACGGCAGTGCACCTGGATATTTTATTGTTAATTGTTTTAAGATTATTTTCAACCTAATACGAAAATTTGATTGTGATATGTGTGCCCTTTTAGATATGATAAAGGTGGTTTTTCTACCCCTGGACGGCAGTGCACCTGGATATTTTTATTGCTTAATCATTTAAGATTATTATGAACCAAATATGAAAATTCGATCGTGATAGTATGTGCCGTTTTCGAGATATGATAAAGGTGGTTCTTTTCACCCTTGGACGGCAGTGCACCGATATTTTTATTGTTAATCAGTCTAAGATTATTGTCAACCTAATACGAAAATTTGACCGTGATAGTAAGTTGTTTTCGAGATATAATAAAGGTGGGTTTTTCTACCCTTGGACGGCAGTGCACCGGATATTTTATTGGTTAATCATTCTATGTTTATTGTCAACCTATTACGGAAATTTGATCGTGATAGTATGTACCGTCTCGAGATATAATAAAGGGGTGGGTTTTTCTACCCTTGGACGGCAGTGCACCTGGATATTTTATTGATTAATTATTTTCAATCTAATGCGAAAATTTGGTTGTGATAGTGTGTGCCCTTTTGAGATATGATAAAGGTTTTGTTTTTAACCTTTGGACGGCAGTGCACCTGGATATTTTTATTGCTTAATCATTCTAAGATTATTATGAACCAAATATGAAAATTTGATCGTGATAGTATGTGCCGTTTTCGAGATATGATAAAGGGTGGTTTTTTCTACCCCTTGGACGGCAGTGCACCTGGATATTTTTATTGCTTAATCATTCTAAGATTATTGTCAACCTAATACGAAAATTTGACCGTAATAGTATGTGTCCTCTTCGAGATATGATAAAGGGGTGTTTTTTTCTACCCTTGGACGGCAGTGCTTCCTTATTATGATAGCGTTTGTTGACCCGTATAGTTTATAGCGTTACTCGTAAGTAGGACACATAAACATGAATTAACTATTTAACATCAAGAATCTATAAAATGGTGACATGAGTCACCCTATATAAGCAGTTTAGTTCGTAAAAGTACAAATATTAACATATATCGTGAAGCACTCTGTATAGCCACCGTTGAATTACGTCAAAGTTCCGATTATGAACAGAGGTTTGTTTCCTAAAACAGTAGGTATAAAGATGTAACAGTTGTGCAAACACACTACAATTTTCGTGAAAATGCAAATCTAAATTCCATGAAAATAGTAAAAGATTGAAGCTAGATTAGCCGCGGTAAGCAAGGAGCTGTTGTGTGAGTATAACTCAGTAAATTTTCACTAAAGCTTCACTAAACTTTTACGGCTACAGGTACAATAACCTCGTTAGATGTAATACCATTCAATGTTCCAACGAAAGGAAGTCACATACACGAATTTAGAGAACAGTGCTATATTTATAACAGTAAACCGTTATAGTAACGAGCCGCTATTCAAGTACTTCTCAGGTTAAGTGCAACAAATATCTATATAGCGAGATCTTCGTCATGAACGAATAACAATAAAAGAAACTCGCCTGGATGTTTGTGTATAATTACTTAACCGAGTGTATTACTAGACATAAACTTATTTGCTTTTAGAGAGAGGATGACCCAATGTGAAATAACAGCCAGAATGTATCTTCGACTTACGTATCGAAAACCATTTCTAATGTTATACCATTCGCAAGAACGCTAACCAGGTATAGGTGTAGAATCGATCACAGCAGTATCTAATCTACTCGAAGGACGATAGTAGCCAATAGAAAGAAAAAACTAGAGAAACCAATGTTTTAGATACGAGTTGAGTGTGTAGTATAACGAATGTACTTAGTTAAATGTTCAATGGCAAAAGTATACTAATGTTAAGAAAATTTTTACTCACTTCCTGCCCACGACGTGAAGTTTTTGTTAAGAAACTTTATATCCGTACAAACTAAAACTAAATTACTTAGTATAATTTTTTACTAATTGTGGAGGTTTAAAAAACCAAGCACTACACTGTATGTAACTTTTATTAAATAAATTCTTATAAAAATTACGAAGAGAAATTGTCCAACATACCTAGTTTCTAACAACGCAATTTTTGCCTTCACAAAATGGCGTTCTTTTTCATAAGAACTCAAACCAAAAAGAAGCCACCTGATAATTTTAACCAATTCGAAACGAAATTTCCGGAGTTATCACATTTTAAAATTTATTTTAAATTCAATCGCCATGCATCCTGTTTCCAAATTTCGTATAATTAAAGCCAATGTGTGTTGCCTAAACAACAGGCATAACAGCATAACCCAAAGTTAGTTTAACACGTTATAATATTTTTGGATGTTCTAAAAAATTAATTAGAACTCCTAATACTCGTTCCTGTACCTGATAGTAATTCGCAAATTCTTCAAACAATTCATTTCTTCGAAACACTTAATAAATTTAACGTACATCCGCAAAATACAATAATTACACAGACGTTAACTACTGACATAAACCATGTTATCTACACTAAAAACAGTACAATCTAAAATGACGAACACTAACGTAACTATTCAACAAGTTAATGCAGAAATCTCGACGCCAGTATTTCCGAAATTTATTACACCCGACACATTTATGCCTGAAGAATTAAAATGTATAACTTTTTTGCAACAATACGACCGTTGCGCAAAATCAAACCACTAGGGAGAAAATAACAAAATTGGTGATTTTCTAATTTTCTTAGTAATCCTCAAAATACAGAAAAAACGTGGAACAATATTTCATCGTGTTTCCAACTTCATTTTGGAGGCACAAAAACTTCTTTGTTATCGAAAAATCACTTGCGAAATCGTAGACGAAATATTATTTAGCGGAAGTAGTTGATTTTTTCATTGATGGATTACAACTAGGATTAAAATCAGACTTCATCTTAATATGTCCTAATCCGGACGAGATTTCTCCTGACAATTTTAGAGCATCAGTTTTCAAATTATCAAATTTACAAGAAATGAAAATTAGGGAGATAATGAATTAAAAATCACCATCTTTATTTTCAATAGCTACACAATCTGTCAACACAATGTAAAATCCGAAAATACAGGTTGGAAAAATTTAAATGTCCCTAGGACCAAAAACTTTTCAAATAATCGCGTTAGTTTTTCTAGGGGTAATTCTAGAACACGTAATGTGATACCTTTTTCAATTTCTAGAAGAACACAAGAAATAATTATGGTCGTTTTCGAGGAAACAATAATTTTAGGAGCAATAATAGCAACTTTCGGAAGAAACCACAGGACAGTAAATTTTGTGAATAACAATACGTATACAAGAGAGTAATCATTTAGGGAATGTAGGTCACCTTATACAGGGAATTTTTCTTAAATGTATACATATGGGCTATGTATACTTGAAAAAAAAACGTGTCAATGCATTGGGAATGTAGATGCTATAGGCAACCAACATTACTCATGAGGTTTTTTTATAACTCCTTCAAGCTTATTCCTTTTCTTGCAGTAAAGCAAATAGGATGTACGATTAAAACTTGATAGTATACTTGGTTCAACATTAATCCTAAATACTTAATTTTGTTCATAAGGGAACTGCTAAGTATTATTTATGATGAATGACAAAACTGTGTGTAATAATAAAGAAAATTGTGAAGATATACAAATAGTTCTAGATCAAGTTATGAAAACATAGACGAAAATGTCTATCGTTTTCAAGATACAATGATAGAATTTTCAATATTTGTGAACATTCCTTAAAACATAGTAATTGTGTAAGGAATAAAAATGTGCAAATCATTTATTTAATTATACTTTTTCGGTTTTTTTTTTCTAATTTGGTTAAAATACTCGATGTGGACACTATTAACTTCGTGACAAACTTCTATTTGCCTGAAGAATCACACCATTTGTTAGAAATCCATAAGACAGAAGTTAGGTTCTGTTTAAAGTTTGGGTTCGCTAGTTTAAAGATTTGGAATGTGGAAGTATAATTAAATGAATAATTTGCACATTTTTAATCCTTACACATTTACTACTTTTTAAGGAATGTTCACAAATATTTTTAACATCATAGATATCTTGATAACGATAGACATTTTTGTCTATCTTTTCATAACTTGATCTAGAACTTTTTGTATGTCTTCACAATTTTCTTTATTATTACACACAGTTTTGTCATTCATCATAATTAATACTTAATAGTTCCCTTATGAACATAATTAAGTATTTAGGATAATGCTAAACCAAGTATACTCAAGTTTTAATCGTACATCCTATTTGCTTTTAACTGTACGAAAAGGAATAAGCTTGAAGAAAGAGTTATAAAAATACGACATGTGTAATATTGGTTGCCTATACCATCTGCATTCCCAATGCATTGACACGTTTTTTAAATCTACATAGCCCATATGCATACATTTAAGAAAAATTTCCTGTACTATATGTACCGATACATAAAAGGGAATAAAAAATGTGCCAAAACTATAGAGGAATAATAGATGGAAGAATACAGTGAAGAATAAAGTGGCTTCAGACCCCAAAGATCAAGCATAGATAATGTGCACTGTGTCAGACAAGTGATCGAAAACAATAAAGCAAAAATATTGACGACGCCCATCTAACTTTCATGGACCTTGAAACAGCATATAACAATGTCCCAATGTGTAAGATATGGAATGCGATGAGGAAGATTAGAAAAAGTGGATCAACATGGCTAAAATGTTGTATCAAAGTAGAATCACAAGTAAATTGGGAAACAGATTAACAACTAAAATAGAAGTAACTAAAGGCCTGAAGCAGGATTGTACATTGTCACCTACGCTATACAACATATATGCCGAACAAGTCCTGCAACAATGGTATAAGAAATGTAGAGGAACGGGATTACAGGCAGAAGGCAAGCCACTACACTCGTTAATGTTCGCTGATGATCAGCTCATCGTAGTCCAGGACGAGGAAGACATGTCATACAATGAGGAAGCTAAATGATGAATATAGCATAAAATTCAATAAAACGGCATACATGTGCATTGGAGGAAAAGCAACTGAACTAAACATAGAAGGAAATGATAAAGACGGAATATAAGTACTTAGGTTCAGTCATAACCAATAGAGGCAAAATTTAAACGGGTGTAAAGGACAAAAATATAAAAGGAAAAAGAACAACAAAACTCTCCATGCATCTGGAATAGAAATCTCACAACAAAGACGAAGAGGACCATATTCAGTACTGGGTCATTTCATGTGAAATCAACGCACTTTGAATAAACATTTTACCTCACCAGTTAAGATTTTGCTCAAATTCGGTATACTTAATTTAATTTAATTACAGAATATGCTGATTGGTTTGTTTTAAGTATTTTGATATTCCTGATATTCTCTTGTTAGCTTTCTGTGTATTTTAATTAAATTTCTATTTGTTAAAAGTAGGTTTGGTCAAAACAAGGCTATTAGTGAGAAACAAGAGTGAGGAATAATTTTGTAATGTTGAAGTCATCATTATCCCTTAGTTGTATTTTGAGATGTAATTTAAAACAGTGCTAAGTATTTATGGAAATATTTTCAAAATTTAAAATTATGTACAGGGTGGCCAACAAGAATGCGAGGTACTGTATCTGGGAAACTATCCATCGTAGAGGCTTGCGCAAAAAAGTTATTACTAAAACGGCCAATACAAAACCTGGAAAATATTTTCAAGTTTCTGAAATGGCCGCTAGGGGCGTAACTGCAATCTTGAATCTAAAAAGTGATGTTTCTGTGAATTCTGCTATATTAACCTAATAAAAATGATAAATGAAAACTGATCTTTAAAGGCGAGGATAATCTGAACTTTTTTATTTGGCACTTTTGACGTATCTATAAAAATAAAGTGTTGGGGGAGGGTATTCAAAGGTCTCCTTAAATAACCCCCTGTATCTTCGAAACGGCTAAACCGATTTTAACAAACTTGGGCGCGTTGAAATTAGCTATTCTTGGGCTACAAATGTTATAATATTTTGTTAGTTTTGTTAGTTTCACATGTCGTCGCTACAGGGCTTTGTTCGACATTCCGATAGAAACGGTTAATTTTCGCAAAAAAATTAAATGCATTGGTATGACTTTTTTTCATGAACAAGTAGCTAAATGATGCCTACACAAGCTCGCGAAAACCGCATCTCAATATCTTGTTCCTAACCTAAAATATCGGGCAAAGAAAACTTTATACGAAAATCCCTTAAATTTTTATTTTTTTTAACTATATTTTTCTGAAATTGTTTCTATTATGTAAGTTGTGGCCCTAAAAGGACCGATTTAAAGGAGGAGGTTTTAATGCCCCGTAGATGCTCGAAATGCTGACCATCACGCTCTATGTATTGCTGAGGCCTCTTATGGGTACACAAAACAGCTTCAATTTCGGCTCTCGGTATGTTACGTATTGCGTTACGAACCAATGGGGATTTTCTGCAGACCAATAATGCATATTGTGCAGATTGACTCTCCCGTCACTACTGAAGGTCCAAGAAATAAAAATTCTCTATTTTTGCATATCATGCCTAACATCCAATGGCAATAGTCTAACCTTCGATCAAAATCTTCCTCTTTCAGGGCCTGATGCAAAACGACATGATATGGGTGCATTCTTAAAGTAATTAAAAAAAGTTTCAACGAATACCTATATATTTTGATGGCCATTAGAACTTACCCATGGTCCTTCAAAATATTTTGAACCGTTGTCCGTGATATGCCCAACTCAGTGGATAATGCTCTTGTGCTAACGTGCGGATTTCCTTCAATATAGCCCAGTACACGATTAATATTTTCTTGTTCTTCCAATTCTTTGCCGCTGAAACGTAGGCCGAAAACTACCATTGGCTCGTAAGCTCGCCACTAATCGGGGAAAAACTCTTACATCGGAAGGACGCCGATTTGGAAATCGAGCCGCGTAAACTCTTTTAGCGACTGCGGCAATCTGAAGACATTCAAAATAAACCGCAAGCATATCAACAGCTTCATTATTCGTAAAATGCATTTTGAAAGCACAACAATTGCTCAAAGTAACGCGAAAGTATTGACAACTATTGACAATTTGAGGATTATGTATGTTTTGTTTAGGTATCTGTTTCCATTGCCTGCTTCTATTAGTTGTATTTTTCGTATATATCCATAGTGAATATGCATTTAAACAAACAAAAAATAGGCCTTTCGTATAACTTTTAGCATTGCTTACTTGCCCGTAGTAATTTCAAAAAGGGTGATTTTATTCTGGTATATAAATTTACAAACATTTAAAATCGCAATTTCTAGGTAACCTATTCAGAGCCGAAATTGAAGCTGCAATTTTGTCTACCCATAAGAGGCCTCAGAAATGCACAGAGTGATGGTCAGCATTTCGAGCACTTTAATAGAAACAATTCCAGAAAAATATAGTTAAAAAAAATAGAAATTTAAGGAATTTTCGTATAAAGTTTTCTTTGGCCGATATTTTAGTCATACAAATGCATTTAATTTTTTTGCGAACCGTTTCTGTCGGAATGTCGAACAAAGCCCTCTAGCGACGGCATGTGAAACTAACAAAACTTCAATTATTTTAGCATTTGTAGCCCAAGAAAAGCTCTTTTCAACGCGCCAAGTTTGTTAAAATCGGATTAGCCGTTTCGAAGATACGGGGTGATTTAAGGAAACCTTTGAATACCCCCCACCACTTTATTTTTATAGATACGTCAAAAAGTGCCAAACAAAAAAAGTTTATCCTCAACTTCAAAGATCAGTTATTTTTTTATTTTTAGGTTAATATAGCAGAATTCACAGAAATATCACTTTTTTAGATTCAAGGTCGCAGTTACGCCCCCTAGCGGCCATTTCAGAAACATGAAAATATTTTCCAGGTTTTTGTATTGGCCGTTTTAGTAATAACTTTTTTTTCCGCAAGCCTCTACGATGTATATTTTTCCAGATATAGTACCTCGCATTCTTAGTTGCCCACCCTGTACTTTTTGGAACAAAATTAAATTAAAACTTCAATCACTATTTTGAATAAATTTCTTAATTAGAACCTAATGTTATGTTGGATATTACTGGAAAGAGCATAAAGAGTGCTGCAAATTGACACCTTTTCCAGCTCTGTAGCTCAATTCGGGCAGCTCCTAGAGCGATTTGCCTGTTCACGCTTTTTTGGCTAGTTTTGAAAATTTTACATAGCCATATTTCAGAAACGGTTTGAGATAAAAAATTGAAATTTGATATTTTCCTTAGTCTCGGCGCCCTCTATGAGTATACCAAATTTCAACAAAATCTACAATGGTGAGGTAAAATGGGCGAATTAATTTCACATGGAATGACTCTACTATAGTAGG
Organism: Vesta saturnalis; assembly: GCA_036346205.1. NCBI lineage: Eukaryota > Metazoa > Arthropoda > Insecta > Coleoptera > Lampyridae > Vesta > Vesta saturnalis. The sequence continues at coordinate 735,389 of JARFJB010002319.1, read as the reverse complement.
GGAAAGTGTAACAACATACGGTGGAGAACTGTGACCCATGGCAAAAAAGATAGGAGAGAAACTGAATTGAGAACAGTGGAATTGGATTTCATGCGACGAAACTTGCAGTAGACACGCAGAGAGAGAAAACGAACAGAAGAGATTTGGAGAGAGATGAAAGTGGAAAAGTCTATCACAAGACGACTGGAAAACAGGACTTTAAAATAGTATGCCCACGTTCCAAGAATGAATGAAGAAAGATGGCCCAAAGCAGTCATGGACTGGTCACCTAGAGGAAAAAGGAGAAGAGGCAGACCAGAAGGGAAATGGAAAACATGTGTCCAGAACATTATGAAAGAGAAGGGACTAAACGAGGGAGATTGGGAGGGTACAGAATATTGGAGGTTGAGAACGGCAAACCTGTGAAGGGAAAAACGCTAAGAGAGAGAGAGATCACCTTATAGATCACCTACTCCAAAAAACGAAAATCCTTAAAATAGTCGCCACATATTTTTTAAAAGATAATTTATAGAATGTACATGATAAAATTAATAATCGCTAACGAATATTTTTATAGATACTGGTAGTTTTTATAATATTACTAGTAGTAATTTAGACGCTAAAATACGGCTTTTATCAAAGCCAATTAACCGCCGGTAATTTAAAAATTCCTGTCTTAGGAAAATGCTCAATTTCTATTAACTTAGGCAATTCGTTTTTAATACAAATGAAAGCTTTAATTGATTTTAATAAATTTAAGTTAATTTTAAATAGACTATATAAACAGTCAAAGTATCTTTTGCAAAAAACTATCATTTCAGATAAGATATTTATTAACAAATAAAAAAGGAAACGCGTGTATATGATTAATCTAAAGGAAATTATTCATTTAATATAAAATTATTTAAAAAATAAAGTAAAATAAATTAAAAAGGTATCCTCTTGGTGACAATATCGTTTTTAAAATGTTACAAACTTAACTAAATTAAATTGAATAATTCTCATTTATTGAAAATATGCATAAATAAATTCATTATGACCATATAAACAATTATGTTCCTAAAAGTACCTGAACAATTAAAAAACAATTTCTGATGAGCCCGATACCTACATAAAATATTAATATACAATTTATATAAAATTTGTTACTATCTGATTGCTTACGGTTTATTCCTTAATTGGGAACCTTAAATTTTAAATTGATATTTTTTAGAAATTGACAATTATTATTTTTAGGTATTTTAACACCAGAATATCTATCTCTACCAATGTGTTTATCAGAAAATGATTTGCAAATTCCCCAAATGTTTTCAATGGCATTGCATTGACAATGGTATGCAGGTAATCTGAGAATAGAATGGCCATGTTCTAGAATAATTTTATCAACTACGTAGCAATTTTTACCTTTATGTTGCTTGGAAAGATTCAACAGATCTACCTTTAGGTCATTTACCGAAAAAGGTATAATTTTTTTTTTTAGCCAGTTTTGTAAATCAACTCTTTTCCAACTGGAACATGGCATCCCTTCCACAAGACGGGAATGATATTATTCATCGCGACTATAGATGGTTCGTTTAACTTTGGTAACAGCTGCTCCTTTAACTACTTCTTGAAGACTGTTGCATTCATATTGTCATGATAAACGGCTGACTTTGATATTGCAGCGAATATTAAACTTGCATCCTCAATGAAACCATTTGAATTACCGGCATTTTGAAGTAAAGTTCGTCTTTTTTATGTAAAATTGAAATTTAAAATGATTTTCGAAACAAAAAACCTTCCAATTTCAATTTTCTCAATTGGAATTCTTTTTTTTATGTACAATTATAGTTAAAAGTTACAAGAATAACTGAAAATAAAAAAAATCAAACGATTTTATATAAATTATATATTAATATTTTATATAGGTATTCGGGCTCATCAGAAATTGTTTTTTAATTATTTAGGTACTTGTAGGAACTTAATTGTTTAGATCGTTATAATGAATTTATTTATGCATATTTTAAATAAATGAGAATTATTCAATTTAGGTTAGTTAAGTTTGTAACATTTTAAAACTGATATAAGTAAAAAAAACCGTTGTGTAAATGATTTTAAGTCGATATTTGCCAGTTATGTAAAGACATGCCGATGCATATTTACATCTTCCTCTAGCGCATGTACTTAAACTGAAACTACGTTTTAACGTGCAGTGTAGGTTTTGGTTCACCACCCGCGGGGTTATACCTACACAACAAATTTCTTTCCGTCTTCGTCATTTAACATGTGTAAAATGCAAGTTCGACCGTAGTACTTGAATAAAAGCGCTAATCCAATATGGGAATTCTCTATATTAACCACACACAAAAAAAAGCAGACCTCCAAACCATACTTCACTACACATTTGAGTTAAACTGAATAGCGCCATTTTAGTTTATATCATGTATATGTACACACCTAAAGTTGGTAATTTATTAGTAGGTAAATCATAGCAGGCTTATTGTTTTCACATATTCTTTTAGCAATTGTTAATGACATTTCGTGTTTATTTAGAACAACATCTGTAATTGCTGTTCAAACGAATACATTTTTTAATAATTTATATAATTACACGATTTTAATTATGCATATTAAAAAAATTTAAAATTAATTTTAGCAAATGAAAATGTAAACTTTTTCGATTTAAGTTCATTATTATAGATACTTACTAAAGTACGCATCTTTATATAAATTATACATTTCCATACCAATTGCAGCAGCTATGGTCCTTAGTAGTGATAAAACGTTTAATATTCTGCTTTCGAAAACTTATTGAGTTTGTATAATTTATATTGAAATACACAATATTGCATTTTAGATATTTCATTTTTTTTCAATTATTTTGACCCCTAAGGTGTATGAAATAATTCAGATCAGCGTCTAATGCTCTAATTAACATAGGACATTTTTTTGGAGTAAATGTAATTCTTTTGCAAATTAGCCCTCTTTTTTACATAAAGTAAACATACTAAATTTCAGAATTTCCATACCAAACTGAATAATGGAATCCGCAGCATCTGTACCAGCTCAAACTGAACAGTCGCCATTAAATATGGAAAAGGTAGAGAAGCAAGAACTAGGAATGGAGTTGATACGTCAAAAGTCACAAGAGGTATCTTCTCGAGTAGAAGAATTGAAAGAAAAAGTTCAAAAACGTGAGTTTTGGCAGTGTATGATATAACTTGATTTGTTTACAAATTTTTAGCGGCAATTACTACTAGTTTGCTTGTACATTTGGCACTTAATGTAACGATGCTTATCGTCGGAGCCGTTACAAACAAAGACTGTCCAATAAAACCTATTATTCCAATATATTTGATAGTTGCAGGTACAAGTGATATATTTTTTTTTATTCTCATTATATCTTGACTTTTAGGTTTACTGGGCATGTTTACCAAAGTAATCCCATTGGTAAACATGAAATTATCAAATGCCATCCTTGAACGTATCGTATACCTTTTATTTCTGGTTGAATTTATATGGATGATACTGGGTACGTTTTGATTATACAGTTAAGACATAAGTTGTGAGAAAATTGTTGAGGTATTGTCCGACTGGATGGATTTAATTCTGAATATCTCAAACCATTTCATGCATACCAGTTAAGAACCAATCATAATTAGAATGTAACGGGGGATTATCGCGGAACGTCATAATAACCCGCATCCCCATTGGGTCAAAAAACGGTGTTTTTAATCTGACAAATCATACTCGTAGTTACGATCATGTCAACAAATTAATTAAATCAATTATATTTATGTTTTGATTTTGTTAATGTGATTAATAACGTCTTGAAATGGGCGGAGTTTATACAGTTCGGTATATTTTATAACGTTTTACAATGCATGGTCCAGTTGTTGAGTGTGATGTAGAGAGGGGGAGGGGAGGGTGAGTTTCATGTTTTTTACATAAAAATATAAACATTTTTTTGTTTGAAGATTGGCGTAAAATACCGCAATACATTTTCTACGAAAATTTCAATTTCGAAAATGTTAATAACCTAGTTTATATTTACAGGTTCAGTTTGGATCTACAGTATCTATGAACCTCCATATACCCCTGTCACCGATCAGCCTCATTGTAACAAAACTGCCTATCTCTTAGCATTTTGGCTACTTACAATAAATTATATATTTTTGCTACTAATGATCTTGATTCCATGTTGCATTGTATGTTGCTTTTGCATTTGTGCAGCGTGCGTTGCTTCACGAGTAGAAGACTAAATATACTTTCACTTAAATTATATATTTGCCTTGCTATATATGCTGTAGAACATATATATATATATATATATATATATATATATATATATATATATATATATATATATATATATATATATATATATATATATATATATATATATATATATATATATATATATATTACAACTGAAATTTAGTAAGTTTTGGAACGTTTACCATCTGCACTTATATTGTAGGAATATAAGTACGTATAAATTGAAATATTTAATGAGCTTGTATTATTGTCTAAATAAAAAAGTGTTCAATAATTAAATGTACACTAAAGTAGGTATTGACGTGTTTATGTCTTCCTGCTTAAAATGTACTTTTTAGAATGTAATAGTATTTAAAATTGTTATAAATTGGCACAAATTCAATAAAATATTTATTATTATTATTATTATTATATTTATATATATATATATATATATATATATATATATACTAAATTACCTACCTCATGTTTAACTGATAGGATTATTAAAAACGGAAGCCCACCTGAAACAGAAGTAAAAGAGTATTACTGACGATGAAAATTGTTTTTTTTTTCATAGAAAAACTCGAATTTTAATGGATTATGTAAGTAAAAGCTTTAAATCGCCCTAGATCAAAATCTACGAACAGCAATGTGTTACGGACCTGGTATGACACCACAAATCTCAACTGTAGATTATACAGTAGGTACTATTCAACCCTTTAAAAAAGCGCGTCTGTGCTTCACATTTTAAGAATTTGTAAGTAACTATTATATTGCGTAAAAAGCGATTTTATTATATTCTTATGTGGCTCAGCTTAAAAGTGGCGCGCCAACTTAGCCGAGCGCCGTTGTGCAAAAAGAAAAAGCGTGCCTCTATACATTGTTATAAACAAATTAACAAACCTTGTTATAAAATAACATAATTTTTTGTTTGTTTTAACTTCTATCTTGCACACATTCAGCAAGTTAAAATCATACTAATACTTACCGAAATGATCAAAACTGTTAATAGAAATGAATTAACATGGGATGTTAGATAATGGATAAAATTATTTTTAAAATAACATACAGTAATTTTAAATTTTAAAAATTTTATTCATAAATGCAAAAATTTTAAACAAAATTATTGCAACATTGAACATATTTTAACAGAACTGGACTTTACGCACTTTGTTTTTTGAAAATTGTTGTATTGACGTTTCAATGTCCAACTCTTGAATTAAAGTAGACTTGATTGAAATAATGGCAAGATTTTCCAATCGTTCTTGTACCACAGTACAACGTAAATGGTTTTTAATGATTGTAATTTGGAAAACGATCTTTCCGTTGTGGCTATGGAAACTGGCATTGTCAATAAAATTCGTAATGCCATGGATAAGAGTAATGTAAATTGTTAGTTACAAAGTAATTTAGGGTAGTAATTGGCAAATAAGTGACACTTTTCTCAAAATTCTGCAAACTGCAATTCTTGCATAAGTTCTATCCCATTTATATCAAATTCACTACGATTTTTATCACTTAATATTCCCTCAAGTTTAGTACAAAACTCTCGCTGTTCCGATTCAGAGTGACTGTCAAATATTCCATAAAAATTTGAAAAGTGCCGCATGGGCATATAACAGTTCGAATCTATCGTTACAAGATGTAGTAATATCTACCAAATTAAAACAACAATGTACTTTAAATTGTAATTCTTCATCTTGTATGGGTTCATCACCTACGTAAAATCATCATGCCTACAAATTCAAATTTTTTTAACTTTTTAGCATGTGCCATAGCTACATTCTTTACAGGATTAGCAACATTTTGCGCAGAAGTAATTTCAAAAAAAGCATCGTATATTTCGCCTAGTTGATACCTTAAAGGTGTTATATCATCAATTCGACTCAACCATCTGGTATCTGACAACGACTTTAAAGTCAAATTTGATATATGCTTTTTTCAAAATCGCCCATCGATAAGTTGAAGCAGAGAAAAAGTTATAAAGTTCTTGAGCTATAGAAAAAAATTTACAAATAATATAGTTTACCATCGTTAACAAGGTTCAAACTATGGTTACAACAGGGTACAAAGAATGCTCTTGGATCGATATTTAAAATTTTTTTTACAAATTAATTCGCTTCATATTTTATTAATTGCAAAAATAATTTAATCGTGAAAATTAATAAAAAAGAATACAGTTTAAATTTTTAAATATTCCTGAGGTTGCAGCAAAACTTTAAAGTAGTTTCTTTAAAACAAGATGGGTAACAATTAAAAATATTTGGTGCTTAAACTTGAAAAAAAAAATTAATTATAAATTGATTACAACACTTATTTAACTTACCTTAGAAAGAAGCTTTTAAGTAATCAATTTGAACTAATAACTAAGTAATAAACGAACATACAATTTACTATGTAAATAATTATCACTATTAATATTATTTCTTCTTAACTATTTAATAAACGATATGATAATATAATAAATATAAAACAAATCTATCAAGTAAACTCTTTTTATGTAGGACGTTGAAATACAAGTCACAGAATGCAAGTTACAACACGAATAATTGTATATTCGTTAAAATACAAGTTGAAACGCAACGCGACAAATGTCTAAGCCTTTATTATCAATAAAGAATGATTTATCTATGTTTATTATTATTTTTTTAACAAAATAAAACTAGCTGAATTTGCACGCAGAAAACTGTGATTATTGTAAAATAATAAATAATTACTACTATTTTCGTTTTCAAATGACGGGAACAAAATTTGATTTTTATGTATTGTTGAAAATTTATAATTGAGAGGCGCCTTTACATCTACGGCGCCCTCGTGCAACGCACGAGTTGCCCATATGGACAGTGCGGGCCTGCTCAGCTACTATAAAACCTTTCCCACTTTGGATAATAAGAGTCAAAGGAAGTGTATTTTAAACACATATCTTTAACTCGTAAAACAAATAATTACTCCACATCGAATGCATCGAATTACTGGGGTCTCCACATTTAAGTCTTAATTAAGTTTTGAAATTTAAATGGTCCATGTCATTATCTTTCAGTTATTGTGGGCGAAATGTTTTTTACTAGCATCTATCAACGCAGACATTTTTCTTATTTTCTAAACACTCCATTTTTGGACTAAAGATACTTGAAATTAAATATTAAAAAATTTTAAAACGGTAGTCTGTTTTTTTTTAAATTCGTGTTCCTCTTTGTTCCACAGAAGTTATGGTCACTTTAGTTAGAAATTTAAAACAAACTTCACTTCTTGGATTTACACATTTAAATTTATACTGGAAGGGGGTCTCAAAATCGTTATGCTTTGGTTTAATCCACCATTAATTCCACTTTAATTAACGTCATAGGTAACGCTCCAGACAAATCTCAAATTTTTCTTTACTATAAATTATTTTTTAAAAGCATTGATATCTTTAGATTATTCGTCAACCGTGTCACCGATTGCAATTCTAAAACATGATTAACCTCTATTTATAATTATCTAAAATTCGCCTGAAATCTGAAATTTTACCTAAAAAGGAAAAATTGTTCTCCTTCACTGGGTTTTTCATTCAACATGCCACCGATTTCAATTTTTAAACATAATCAAACTCTTCTAATTATACTCTAAAAATCGAGCTTATTTTTCGTAAAGCGACGTATTACAAATCTAAAATATTACTTAAAAAGGACCAACTATTTTCGAACCTAAAACAATTAACCTCTTCTATCTGAGACTCTCCAAGACCACCTATGAAAAGCGTTCTTCTCCACTTTCACGAAAGAAGGGCAATGTTTGTCATTAATCGTACCACTAACTTCAACTTTTAAACGTAATTACTTTCTAAAATTTGACTAGAATTTTTTGCCCTTTTTAGGTAAATACAACAATGCGCATGTGCATTCAATTAAAGTCAAATGTTGGTGGTTGATTCTGATTTAAAATCGAAATCAGTGGCACAATTAATGAAAAATCCGATGATATCAATATTTATAAAACATAGTTTTTCTACGGTGATAAAATCGAATTATAGAGCATAAATAAGAGTCTGATTGTGTTTTAAAATTGAAATTGATGATGGAACGTTTAGTATAATAATCCAATGATGTAAATACTTTTGAAAAATAATTTCTCCTTTTTAGTTAATATTTGAGATTTCCATTACAGGCGCCGTCCGTATACATCATTTAATTATTCTGAAGATTTCAATTCTACTTAACCCAGATATACCTACACTCCCTTCAAATTCTGCTACTACTATCCAGATGGCACCACACATTGTACTATCAGTGATAATTTCTTTTAACAGAAGTCATTCGTTTGAAAATTCCGCAGTAAATTATTTCGCCGACAACTATTGAGTGAAAAGTTCCGTTTCTGGTGAATAAAAAATGGTTGACTGTGATATCCGTATCATTTAAGCCCAAAAAGTTTTCGTGCAAGTGTAAGCGAAAAATTTCATTTTGTAGTTAGATGCTAGGACCAAGCCATATTATATTAATTATCTTGACTTATACTCGTACTGTTTTCGTGCGTTCCGTAAAATTTTAGTCCAAAAATATTATGAAAAACACTAACAACTAATTTGATTTTAGGGTAAGTTATGGTATAGATTGGTGATTGGGATAATCGCGAAGTACTAATCGAATTAGTTGATTACTAAAATATCTCGAGATAATGGTCCAAAAATTAGTAGTTACTAATATTAGTAGTCGATTTCGTTCGATGCGCGAGAACGAGATATTATACTAAACAAAAATACGGGAATGCTCGCTACAATTTTATTTTTTTAAAGTTTTTAATTTTTATTTTAATAGTAGGTCTTACTCTCTCACTTTACTGATTTCTCATTAGTTGTAGACAAGGCAGGTAGATCTAGATTCTAGATGCATGTGACAGGTCGACATATTTAATTTAGTACTTTATACTTACGGTTACATCGTTATGGTTACCACGTCGACTTTTAGGAACCTTATTTTATTACTTTTATTTGATACCTACCTCTTAATTTAGTTAATTCGATCTACCTGCTTAATAAATAAAAGAATAAAACGCTTTATGTAAAAAGATAGCAGGTTCATTTTTCTTTTTAATATTCAACAATCTCCACAGTATTTACACTCTTTTCTGAATGTATCTCCAGAAATAAAACACATACCTAATTAACTTAACGAGGAAGTTGTCTATGACGCATAGTATAATTAGAGAAATAAGATTATCTAATAAATACAGACCCACAAAACTAGGCGCCCGTTATAACGAGCAGTAGAATAATACAGTATTATGGTTTTTCAATTTTTTGCAGTTATTGAAGCTACATGAAATAGAAGAAATAAAAAACTTCGATAGAGATCAGATGGCACAGCAGTTTTTCCACCAAATGATGCAAATGCCTACAATACTGACGAAGACTCCTGTGATGAAAATACAGTTGGTATAAATAATCTTTCTGGCAGTCAGCCAACTGCAGACGCTGAAATGATTTTTAATCGAAATTCCACTCACCTTAAAGAAGATGCTGAGACATAAGTAGTTGAAAATGACGATTTCGAGAGTGATGATGACCTACCATTGTTGACTTTTCAATCCCATAAGCGCCAAAGGAAAAAAGATAACCTATTCTTGGAAAAATGATAGCACCTCAAATTTCTCAAACTGCGAAGAATCAACTGGACCAAAAACTCACTTACACCTTTGGAACTATCTTGTTTATTTATATATAATGATTATTATAATCGATTAATTTTAAATTATACGAAAAATAGTATTCAAATCATTTTTTTCAAATTTATTGTCTTAAATGTCAAATTGGGTACTATTTTCCAAAAACAGCTGTACAGATAGGTAGTCAAAACGAACAGAAAAACTCAGCAATAACCCATAGAGAATTTCTGTTCATTTTGACTACCTATTTGTAGTAGATTTAGTAAATTTCAACTTTAAGTAAACCCCATGTAAATTTGAATAATAGAAATTAAACGAATATCAAATTTAGGCAGTTGATGCCCTGTTACCACGAGTAAATAATTAGATTAATTGAGTAGTTTGATACAAAGATATAAAGAAAAAAAACTGTTATACGTAAACTATAAGTAAACGGAGGAATCCGAGCGCTCTACGAAATCTTGTATCATATCTCAACTTAATGGTGTACGTCTTAATTAGAAGTAACCTTCCTGTGGGTATATCAACCGTTAAAAAAAGGAAAAGTGGTAGTCGTGGTACACGGTGTTATCTTAAATGAAAGTAATTACGAAGTAATAAAAGAAAAATCCACAGGATAGTTTTACGAGCCGCAACTGTAAATAATCATATAAATGACAATGTAATCAACAGTTTACGATTGTTAAATATAAGTTAAACACATAATATACTAATAGATTCTAGATAAATAACTGCCATATCTAAATGTCACGCAAAACAACATATTAACGCAGTTGGGTAACAACATGGACAAAGTATTAAAAACCAAAATGACCGACCATGGCAAATGGCAGCAGTACAATTAGATTCTTCATAGATATCTACACTTTTCCAATCAGTTATGTCAACCCGCTAGTATAACAATCAGCGGTGATGATGATATTAGAGATTTGCCGAAACGCAAAGGTCTGGCAGACGACCAGATAGTATCAACACTGCCTGTTTCATACATGAAGAAAGGTACTGATTTCTTGCGTATACTGAATGCTGGCGGTAATGTATTTTGGGATAAAAATGGTACTGTCACAATAAAAGGTGAGATCATCCCTCATTCCAACATTATCGATCTGGTTCACGAAACGTTAATACAACGAAAACCTACAAACCCACACAGCTGGCGACAGTTTACGACGTACATTAAAGAAATAAATACACCACGAGAGTTTATCGGAAATACTCGAAGACTTGATGCTACTGTATCACCTAACATGAACCCAGCCTCACAACTATAGGTGAGAATTTCGATGCCGATAGTGAACCGAGGGAAACCCCGCGAAGATCCTTTCGAAGAACAAGACTTTCACTAGATTGGGATACGTGGAGAACATAACATGGTTGCTATATAACACCTTTAGTTAATGCTGTAAAGGGTAATATGGTGAAGTGAAGAAATGGCTGCAGGCTCAGGAGGCTTATACGGTTTATAAACTTGTCAGAAAATAGTTTCACCGCAATAGGTATATTGTGAGCAACATTTACGAGCTGTGGCAAGCGGATCTTTGCGATATGCGAACTTTAAGTAAACACAATAGTGGATACAACTAGATACTAACGGTTATGTTCAGCCAGAGGGTCTGGGCGAGAGTTCTTAAAACGAAGACAGCAGCATCTGTAATTGAAGCTTACACCGATATTTTTAAGGAAAGCTTACACCGATATTTTTAAGGAAAGTGATAATACACCGGCAAATCTACAGACGGATAAGGGCAAGGAGTTTCTGGCGTCAGGGTACAAAACTTCTTCAAGAAACTAAATATCAATTTCTATGTAACAAATAAGCCTGATGTAAAAGCATCTGTAGTTGAAAGATTTAATAAAACATTGAAAACAAAGATGTGGCGTTATTTCACCTATAAAAACTCTTACAGGTATATTGATGTGCTCCAAAAACTTGTGACTGCTTACAACAATAGTCCTTATTCAAGTATAAAGATGGCCCCTGCGGCTGTAAACGATGAAAACATTTTGGAAGTGTGATATAACCTGTACGCGAAAGGCTTAGGCACATCATCACGTCATCCTAAATATAAAGCCGGTGAACATGTTAGATCTAAGTACATCTTTAAGAAGGGATATTAAACGAACTGGAGCGAGGAAGTTTTTACAATTAGTGCAGTGATAAAAGAAGACCTCCAGTTTATCGCATAAGCGATCTTAATAACGATCCTGTTGCGGGTACCTTTTACGAGGAAGAGTTGCAAGTTGTTACGGTTGATAAAGACGCCCTATTCAAAGTCGATAAGATTTTAGCAGAGAAGGGCCACGGACGATATAAATAATACCTGGTCAAGTGGCGTAGATACAGTGACAAATTTAATAGCTGGGCGTTAGCTTCGCAGCTGAGAGATGTATACAACGGAGTTTTATCTTACCGTTGTTCTTTTGCCGCTGTAAATGCGACAGACAATTTAATTTATTATAGAACTGATCCACACGCAAGAGAACAGGATGTGTTAGAGACGATATTAAAAAAGGCTGCATCACATTTCCAACACGACAACGAGAAAGTCATTTATATTGACGGCGGATGGTATGTGTTACGTTTCGCCTCGGGGAATTATGCCAACATTGAAGAAATTGTCAGCGAGCTAAATAACCACGAGGTAATAAGTAAATTGCTAACAATCGAATACTATAATCTAACTAAGCGCGTCACTACGAAATTATAAACCTCCCTCTCGCTATTCGGATTCACACAACGTTTAGTCTTGCAGTTGGGTTATCGGCCGTATCAAAACATAGCTATGCAACCAATACCCCCGCACCCCGCTAGTATATGGGTAGGATTACCAACGCAGATGTTTGTTTATTGCGACATCGTTGAACCGCAAATTGTGGGTGATGTTTTATCTCCGCTTATGCGTATAATACTTCTGAAAACTTACGCTTACGGCGGTCATAAAGATGTGGTTTTTTCGCCTGCACACTACATGCACGTGATGACACGGGAATTTGAAAACATCGAGATTAACATAAAAACAGATACGGGTGCAGCAATGCCATTCGTGTTTGGGACGTCGTGTCTGAAGCTACACTTTAAGAAAGTGCAATAATAGTTTGTCATTATCAATAATATTACATTAATCAGGCCGGTAACAGTATCGGCTCCATCTACAGAGGTGCACCATATCAACGTGGTCACGGAATAGGAAGCTGGCTAGGTGATATATTTAGAAGTATAATACCGTTATTTAAGTCTGGTGCAAAGGCAATTGAAAAAGAAGCTCTCAGAACAGGTGCCAATATTCTTGGTTACGTCATAGAGGATCGACCTGTTAAGGAATCGTTTCAAGAAAGATTTCACGAGGCAGGTAAAAATCTTAAAAAACTTAAAGCCGATGAGAAATTCGATAAAATGATGGAGGGTTCGGGCTATGAAAGAGTACGTTTGGCCGCTAATAAGCAGTCTCTACCGAAAGCTGTTGCTGTTAAGAAGAAGAAACCTACTTACGACGATATATTTTCAAGATAATGGCTTTTGTACATGCCCAAGCATGACAAGTATCGAGGGTGGCGAATGGATATTTTACAAGCCCTTATCAGCTCTTAATGATGACGCTCTAATACAGTTTGTAGTGCCCGGAAATGGAAACGATTACATAGTCAGACCATGTTGTACATCACAGCTAAAGTTCTAAAGTAAGATGATACAGCACTTACTGACGCAGATGTTGTAGCACCGGTAAACAATTGGATGCATTAGCTTTTTTCACAAGTGGAGGTTTACTTAAATCAGAAGATGGTGTCACAACCAAACAACACCTACGCCTACCGTTCATATATCGAAACGTTGCTAAATTATGGCACAATGTAGATGAATACACTGGGACACGCAAATAACGGTATCTCGAAACGTTAAGTACTTGCAGCGACCAGCAAACAAAATGAGATGATTGGTCAAGTGCACTCGGATTTGTTTAATCAGGAAAAGTTTCTCATAAGCGGTGTTGAATTAAAGGCTAAATTTGTACGATCAAGAGCTGCCTTTAGTTTAATGGCGGCGCGCGAGTCAACTTACAAGACACGAATTATGGACGCTAGTTTACTGGTGAGACGTATGCGAATCAACCCCACCATTCTAATTGCACACGCTAAAGCTTTAGAAACAACTGCAGCAAAGTATCCTATTACAAGGACCGACGTAAAAGTGTTAACCATACCTACAGGCATACAACGGTGATTACCCCTCAATTCCATTCAATTGTCATCACTGTAATATTAACTGCATGTCGTTATATATTGACGACCAACAAATTCCTTCGAAGGCCTTACAACCAGATTTTACAGCCAACGGTTTACATGTAAGGGCATATCACACCTTATTCTCCGGTGCGGGAATGAGGGCAACGATATATCGAGAAGTGATTACCCCAACGGCTACTGTTGAATGGCCTTCGACCTAACCCCTGACTTGTCTGTAAACGCTAGCACATACTAGAATTTAGTTAGAAACGGTTGCCTTCGCCTAGAAATCGGCTTTGAAGAAGCTGTCGTAGAAATCGTTAACTGTTTGGTGTACGCCGAATTCGATATCGTGATTGAGATCGATAAACATCGGAATTTGGTCGTGGATTTCACCTGTTAAAAGGGACAACTCTAGATCACAAGCTTCAGTGTACAATAGCTAGAAGATGGACACATACTTGGACGTACAAGGGTGTAGAGCTGTTGATAACGAATTCATACCGAAAGAAATTGCCGTGATTACAGATCATGGTTCGTTACTGCTGATGCTGATAAAGCCACCTCGAGATTATTTTATATCAAAACCCATGTCAAGACAGATAAGGTATTTAGAGGATAAATATCACGGCTTGAAATGGCGGTCAGGGTATGTGCCATACAACGATTTCCAAGAGGAGCTTATAATAACTTTGCTACCGTTCAACAAAATTCTTTAACAAACCAATACTAAACTTGGACGAGGTTGGTTGTCCGTCGATAAAAAAATTGAAAAAGGAAGCAAAGGCGTATAGTCGTTTAAACCATACGATCGAGGAGCCTATGTACGCTGTGGAAAACGCATTACTTATAACAAATAAATTTAAAAAAGGGTGTGTTGTTATATTTAGAAAGGTAAGGTAAATTGCACCACGGTCTAGCTCAGTGAGGTACAAACTTATAAAACTTACTGAATATGAGAACTCGATCATCAGGTGTGAGGAAAGCAGAGATATTTTCATAGATATAATCAGTATTAGCATTTGTTTAATTGGGCACCACTCAATTTCTAGGTTTAATTAATAAAATACAACAAAAATTGAGAAAGGTTGTATCTCAAAACATAATAGGTAATCTGAATAAGCACTAAACATCTGTAGTTATATGTATATTTAATAAAGCCAAAATGTCTGATTAATATCAGAATAAAATAACTAAACCATACTTCTTGTACTACCTTACAATCTCTTAAAATCACTAAATTAAACACAGTAGATAAACGTACAATCAATTGTATACTTAGAATTCAAAATGTAATTTATTCAACATGTAGGTATTCCATCATGAAACGTATATTGACCAATGTCAACAAATTACAGTTGTGATAGGTTATGAACTCAAATGTTTTTATTTCAGGAGCAGGACTAACTGTTCCTTTTCTTAACCGTATCAAAATAACACTAACTGATTTGTTATTTACTTAACTGCACTAAAAGGATAAGTACTTACTTGTACAAAACAAATATTTTAATCTCGTCTTAAACGAACTGTAGCTTGAGAATTTTCATTTCCAATTCCAAGACTAATATACGATAATGTAAAGGTAATTTCCATTTGTAGTTAACGTACAAATAAACGAAACATAAACGTATAACGAAAGCAGCTTCGAACGACGAAAGCTGTTTATAACGACGAACGCAGAATATGTCTAACAGCATATGTGATTGATGCAAAACAAAGGTATCTCCATTTATGTTCATAAAGATGACATTGCATTAACCGGCCATTTTTAACAAAGTAACTGTACGTGACGTCATACCCAAGCCATACAATGATACGTAAATTTACCAAAATAAAAGCTTTTCTTGAAGATAAACGGTTTCCTTGTTCCTACCTTTGTTCCCTATTAAATATAATATATAGAAAATGTAATTAAACGCCTTTACATGCCTTATAAAAGGGAAGCAAAACTTAAAAAAAGATAACGTGTTAAAGGAACGACATGATGTACGGAAATGCCTCAGCATGTGATTTAATTCACGTTGCGCATAGAACTAAAACTGAATGTCTAAAATATATACAGGGACGTACGTAATTATGTAGACTGAAAAGAAAATATTGCGATATAAAAATTTAATTATTGAACGGAAAGAGAAATGCTTAAAATACTAAGGTAATGTAAATATACTTATCGATAATAATGCAAAGTTCTAAATTTAAATTAAGGTAACGTCAGACAAGAAATTGGCACGTTACATACTACTCATGACTGGGCGCATACCAACTCCAAAGATGTATGTGGTACAAGTGTTGAAATGTTTGAAATTGATCCCCAGCCACAAGAATATGTTTCGGCTTGTATGTGCTTTTAATCAAGTGCCGAGACACTAACCCAGACCTTGTACAGTTATTGTGAAACACGGATCCAGCAAACAAACCAGGTCAGCATTGGATTGCTATCTACATTGACGAGAATAGTAACGGGGAATATTTTGATTCCTTTGGACGACTCCCGCTAGGTTACCATTTACGTTTCCTTGAGAAGAATTATAGATGGTTCCGCTACAACAAAACGACGCTGCCGGGTTACCATTCGGATGTGTGTGGACTTTATATGATGTTTTTGTATTTTAGAATAATAAATAATTTAGCAATGCTTGATTTTGTAAATAAGTTTTTCACTACATGTTTAGTTATAAATGATGAGATAATCAGATTTCTGTATAATGCTTGTTTTTCAACCATTCTACTCTGATAAATAAAAGCGTTTTTAGTAGTTTAGCTGTTTTTAATTAAGAGTTTCGTAACAAGAGAGAGGCGAGCATGATCAACTTCTATTGCAGAAAATGCTCATTAGTCTATACACCACTAGATGTCACCACAGACCAACCAAAACAAGAACATTTCTTTAATAATAATTTTAATAACAATTATGCAGTCTCCCTTATAATAAACCCTATTACGAAAGTACATTATAAAACGGTTATCTAGATTAGAATGATATTTAAACCTCAGATAGAAATTAATTAATAGTCATAAATACAATATGCTAACCTCAGATATTGAACAAATTCGAGCTAGCGCTTAAATGCAGTCTTAAAGATTGCATGGAACATAATCGTTTAAGGACTAGGTTTTTATATCCTTGATAAAAATCAAAACAACCCTAATAAATATTAATAATAATACACACATTAAATAAAATCTTTTATTATGAAAACACTTGGCATCTTTACATGTCTTATCTATTAATTCCTCTCCATTATTAGAATGCAATTTTTATGACATGGGCGAAGCCCGCGAACAGAGTCCCGTCTTACAAGACTAGGGCCCCTTACTAGAATGTATAAATAAATTAGGCCACAATCTGTAGATGGGATTAAACGAAATGTAATAATAATTGTAATAACAATTATGCAATTTCCTTTGATAAAAACGGGCCCTAAGAAATATTAATAACAGATTAAATAACATCTTTTTATTCTCAGGTGAAAAAAATACGATCCCCACGTAGGCATATATAAAAAAAAAGGCGACCAAGGGTGACGTCACAAGAAAACAAAATGACGGATGGTGTCCGTTTTCTACTTTTATATAATTCTATACGTTTCGGTAACACTTAGTTATCGTCCTCAGTAGTATTAAACTCGTTTAGAATTGTTTAAGGAACAAATTTACGAAATATGAAAAAGTGAAAACATAAGCCTGCTATTAATATAACAGTTTGATAAACGTATAAAACCAACTATGGAACACAATTTTAGTAAATAATATCTAGATCTTTAGTAAATTAAATTTTGTTGAACTGCCTTGAAGATGACAAATCAGAACACAGTGAAAAATGTCAATCAAAATTAAATTATATGAAACGTACTAAAATGTGTTTTCACTGTAAAATAACACTTGCAATTATTAATAAAGCTATTTGTTCGTTAGGTTTGACAAGATTTTTAATTGATATCTCAAGTTTTTAATTGTGAATGCTTTTATCAATTTCAAATTAACACAACTTTATACTTACATCATAATTTGATTGCAGTTTGTTAAATTTGCTCTTTGATTATGATATTTTTCACTTTAGACTTCGACCGTTAGAGGGCGTTTTGATTTGTCATCTTCAAGGCAATTTAACAGTATTTAATTTATTAAGGATCTAGTTGTTCTTTACTAAAATTGTATTCCATAGTTGGCTTGATACGTTTATCAAAAAATTCTTAAGGAATGATCACCACTGAAGACGATAACTGTAATTGTTACCGAAACGTATGGAATCTTATAAATATACATCTAAACATACACCGTTTAAACCCAAAAGATAAGTATTTTAACTTCTATACGGCTACAGAAACATTTACTGCAATTTACCTGTAAATTGTAATTATGCGAGCAAACAATACGCAATACAGGATAGTTTGCGGCACAGAAAACGCTATAGAAACTTACAGAATAAATGTATAAGATGGCGAAGGAAAAGTATTACCAACGTACCGCGTTGATATGCCAAAAAAAAACTTTATCTCCTAGCTACGCTCGTTGAATATGTAGAAATCCTTCATTCAATAAATAGTGCTTAGATCATATTCCAGTTTGAGTTGTTTAATTTATATTAAACGTAGAAAATTATTCCAAACAC
The DNA here is from genome assembly GCA_036346205.1 of Vesta saturnalis. NCBI lineage: Eukaryota > Metazoa > Arthropoda > Insecta > Coleoptera > Lampyridae > Vesta > Vesta saturnalis. The sequence goes on along the minus strand of JARFJB010002319.1, from coordinate 716,695 downwards.
AATTAAAATACTTAGCTTTCTTGGGTTTTTAATGGTGTATTTTTCTATTAATGTTTTACACAAATCTATACGTTTTGATAATGATTACAGCTATCGTCATTTGTTGGTATCATATTCATTTTTTAATTATGAACGCATGTTGTCTCATCTAGAATGCGAACAAAAATTGTCAGAATAGAAGAACTTTCATAGGAGCGATGAAATTATGATCAAACGGATTTTGAAAAGTTAGAATATCTGAGAGCCCAATTAACTCCATCTTCCTCAACAATGAACGATTTATACTCCAAGAAAAAGCCACATACCTAAGAACCCTAAACTTCGCCCCTACGTACAAAGAACACTAGACAGGATAAGTAACCCAGCAAACCTGTTGGACGCATTCTGGGGTCACTAAGAGGTAGTCACTACAAAATATCTACAAGACTTGCATTCGGCCTATTACAGATTTCTGAACATTCTTGTACACAAACAGCAAACCTAACCACCTGTCCTCACTTGACCCCTGCGAACGCCAAATCCTACGATGAATATACAGACTTCCGTTCAGATACCCTAATAACGTTACTGTACAACAAACCGACATACCACTCATAATGAAATACAAACACCATAAAGAAATTGCGTACCGAAGGATCTTCAGCGACGCTATACCTACCAGAGATATCCTTACCGTCCCTTACAAATACGCTCACCGACCACTATACAGACGCAAAACAGCCCACGTCGTATTCCCCCGTCTATTAGAAAACGATCAATGCCAAGGACCCAGAAAACGAATGTGGAATAACACATCTAAACTCGCTACTCACAATAAAACCCTATGTTCTGTTTCTTTTGTTAACACAAAAATCGTGATCAATACAATACTACAAACACAACACAACCCCAATAATAGGAGAATGACCAGGGCTGAAGAGGAAGAATACTCCTGAGCAGGCCACTGAAAACTAACAATAAGTATGAATATGTAAACTTTCACCATTATTATACATAATTAAAATACTTAGTGTTTGGGTTTTTTAAATGGTGTATTTTTCTCTTCATATTTATATAAATTTATACCAATCGATAACAATTACAGTTATAGTCCTCAGTAAATGGTAATATCACTAAGAATTGCTTGAGATTTCAGAACAAATTTATGAAATCTGAAAAAGATGAAAGCATTTTCATCTAAATATAAATATGAAGAGAAAAATACACCATTTAAAAAATCCAAAAGTTAAGTATTTTAATTAACAATAGTTAATAACCATAAGCATGAGCATATTTACAAAAAAAGCATCCAAGGGTGTTTCGTACCTACCTAACTTTCCGCTAGGTCTATTTTATATTTTTATCGTAATAAAACAATATTACAGCTACAGATACCTTCTATCGTCGCCAAGTATCCGAATTGAAAGATTTTACGATCCCGGCTACCTGGCAATTTTAAATTTGGAACAATCAACAATTAATCACCATCAATTCAACTCGTCAATGCTATTTTCCATTCCAAACTAATTAATATTATTTTGTTAATAGTATACCGTGCCACTCAAAGCAACAATCAAGATCAATTTAATAGTTCTCAATTTGTAATACATTTAATAAATGTTTGTTTCGCAGCTTAGTGTTTTTTTTCTGTATCATATAAAGGGAAAACTTCTGACCACCTAATGCTCTCAAAGCAATTCTTCATGCATTGAATAATTTATTATCACCAGTTAACCCTCGTCACTTTTTTCCAATTTAAAATACCTGTTGAAACCTCGTTATCAATGTCACACAAATTAACCTACCGTAATAAGGAACAGAATTATTAAAGTGACGGATTCGTTCCCTTGCTGGCGAGTTTCAACTCCCCGGCGGCCTTAAAAACGCTACGGGCTTCTTTCTTGCTAGTTGGCGAGATAAAAAACACGCCAGGGAAAAAATTCACATTAGAATTTATTTTCTCCAAGGGAAAATTTTATTTAGAAACGCGCCCTAACATCCAGTTAAATATTCCACGTTTTTAACGTGACCGATCATTAAGGACTAGAAGTTTAGAACTCCTGCTTGATGCTAATTGTATGTAAAACCACATTACGTATATAACCCTATTTAGAAAATCGAAATTATATCCAATAACATACTATTTTCATTAAAGAAAACTGCCTAAAATAGTTGACTTACGTATTAATTTTCAAAATCCAGATTTTCGTACCTCCCAATTAAAAACGGAATATAATTCTGAATTCCAGTAAAATATATTCTGTACCGTTGAATCATTATGATTCATAAAAAAACCCTTAGCGAAGAACCCAGTATAACCTTCTCTCATTGTTCAAGCATCGTATAAATACAAAAGAACCCCGTTTCAATTTACTTCAGTATTACAAATTAAATTGAATATTTTTAATGTTTGTTTGACCCTTGTATACAACTGCAAAGTAAAGGATGCTTATATACCTGATTAATAATACAAGTAAAACTATCGTCTTGCACTTTTTGGAAAAATTTTAGTTCAACCATTGACGAATGATCCTTGAATTATGAATGGATGCGTCATCTAGCTGTACATACATATCCTGTCGGACATTAAGAGGTAGATTTTCAATTGCATCCCAAAACTCCACCTCAAGCAAGTTAACTAACGGCATTTAATGATTGATGAAAGAAAAAAGGACCAATTAAATCGGTTTCCTAAAATCCCACGCCATACATTGACTCTCTGGGAATACTGGTTTTTACAATTTATAATCCAGTGAGGATTATCTTTACTCCAGTATCTACAGTTTTGAGACGATGCAACTCCATTAGTGGTGAATGTGGCCTCGTCAATAAACGTAATCTTGTCCAGAAAATGTCTAGCATTTAAATAATTACCTTGTGCCCAGCAATAGTCTAACCTTTTATTCTCATGACTTTCTTTTAATGTATCTAAGAACTTTGGTTTATAGGGTTTCATGTTGTGACGAACGAAACATCTTGTGATTTTATCCTGGCTAATATTTGCCGCCAATATATTGTTATCAATACATTGTTATATCTAGTTCCAGTTTCATTGAAAAGAGCATTTGCAGTGGCTGCTTTTCCGTGAGCAATGGAAGCACGTTGTGGATTTCTCAAGTTAAACTCTGCAGTAACTTCTCTGCTACTACGAGAATGATCACCAAACAACCGAATTATTTCAATTTTTTCTCTTAAAGTCAATTGTATTTTAATTCTGTAATCAAATCACTGAATAGAACTTAACGTAATAATCTCAAACTTTAATCTGACTGACATTTGACACTAGTGCCAAGTTTTTACTTTCATAACACACTATTTATCACATTAAAATAATATACTTGTAATAATTTTGTGTAAAGACCAAAATAATTAAAAAAATGAAAAATGCGAATTTCGCCATGACATAGGGGGTTAATATAATATTCTGAACAACTTTTTCTAATACTTTTTGTCGATATCTCTAACACGAAGCAAAATATTGAAAATTGGCCCTCTTTGTAACACGAAGCAAAATATTGAAAATTGGCCCTCTTTGTAAATTCGTAGTAAGCTTAGTTTAGCGTTTAGATTTAAGTTGCATATCTTAAAAAGTGTGACGCGTTAACCTCTACGATAGTGCAAAAATTCAAATCTGTATTCCTGCAAAAAAATATAGAGCTGTGTATATTTATCACCGAGTGTGAAAATTTTAAGCAAATTACCTTAAATAATTTTTTTTGAAGAAGTTAGAGTTTTTTTACTGCGAGTTAAAATTGGGAATTTCAATTCTGTAAAGACGTATAGGATTTGTTTTGTTTGTGTCACTAGTAATGTTAATTCAGGAATTAATTATGTTTCATTCACAGGTGATGCTTGCGTTACAATTAGAGTAGTGTTATAATTATGTGTACATAAGTTATTCTAGTTATTTTAAGTTTTAGCAATTTTTGTTAGTTGAAAGGGGAAAGTACGTTCTTTTAAAGTTAATGGATTTTTTGTTAGAATTAATTTAAATTAAAATCATAGATATCATATAAATTTTCTCACGGTTTAAAATTAACAAACTCAATTTGTTATTGGGTGTAATTACAATAGAGGTTTGAGACAAACAAGATATAAAATTCTAAATGGTGCCAAGATTCTTTCGTGGTAAAGCATACCGTGTTTAATTAAGAATTGTCATTATAGAAGCCAATATTTATCTGAACTACAATATGACCTCAGTAAAATTTAGGTACATGTGCACCGTAGAGTGAGATAAACCCTTAGTTACTTGAAAACCTTTCCATGCAGTTTCTATGTGAAAGTGTGGAAGAGAAATATATGACGTAATTTGCCATTTGTTCTACCGAGGTGTGGTCGTTTCTACCGCGGATATAATTTGAATGTAATGAGAAGTATAATTGGTTGTTGTCATTAAAAATCAAAAATGACAAAACTGAGGTATTTTTGATTGTATGTCTTCAGTCCTGGTCTTGATCTGGTTAAGTGCACTTGTGATTAGAAGGGAGGACACCGATTTTACCGTCGACGTTCCTGGTCCTTCCAAACGTATCGTGGACAGCGCGTCCTTTTCGCCTTTGTGCAGTTTTTGTTGGTGGTTCACCAGGCCGGGGAACTTTATGTGTTTTTTATCGTGGTCAACAAGACCTGCCTTTCGGTTACGAAATTAGGAGAGTGTTTCTCATCAAGAGTTTTTAATCGCTTTTGCGCATTTTATACATTCTTTATGGTGGAGTATTGGGTGCCAGAACCTTATTTGCGTACTTCTTGTAAACAGTCTTTAATAAACCAGTTCTCATTGTACATAAATTGGTAAATAGTTATATTAATCACAAATAGACTTGTAAATACAGTTACCGTATTAAGTCAAGAGCGCGTAAATACTATCGTGCGTAAAAGCTTTTTGTGAACATAAATTACAAGGTCGAATAAAGTCAATTATTAATACAACATTAACGAGGTTGCTATATGGAAGTCGCTACAGTTGGTATAAGCATTAGGAGAACCTCGCTGAGGAAGTTGATTATGCCCAGACTGTTTTCGCTATGACCTGGAGGAGTTTTCAAGAATATTTGTAGAAGGTAATCTAACTTCATAGTGTTTGTGCTTATCTTGAAATTTCCCACGCCAAATTATACAGAAGTAAGCAGATAAACGTAGTCGTCCTTGTTGAATTGTTAGTCCATTGATGTTATTTTAAGTAAGTTTGACGACCTGCGTTTGTAATATTTTAAGAGTGGTTATTTGAATGTGCTTCGGGTTTATGTGTATCAAAATTTCATGCTATAGAATTGGCAATTTTCAGTGTTTTGAGTTTTAACAGTATTTAGGTAACACTAACTTCAGATTTAAACTAAGGTAGAGGCCATAGCTTGGAAGTTTGACCGATTTAGAAATAGGGGTAGTATCTCCTCCCCCAGACAAATTTATAGGTAACCGGCCACGAATTAGTACGGCGGTAAATTTATTATATGTATCTTCGAATGTATTTTTTTATGGCTTGTGTTCGTTCACTAGATGAATAATTAATTGGATTTATGAGCTTTATTTGCAATCTCCTCCTGAATAAAGGCAATAACTATTAAAAATTGATATTTTGGAAATTTGCGACTAAATGATTTTAGTACAAGCTAATTTTATTTAAGTTAAAATTTTATTGATTTGACATGAAAATAACCAGGCAGTAAATTATTAAGTTTGACGCGTTTAGTTTCATGTAGTTTTTTAATAGTTTTTTTTTTACATTAGGTTTGTTTTGTTTAACGTAACAAATTAGAAACCTTTGACGACGTTGGTTTGGTTTATGTTTAGTTATTTGATGGTAGCCAGCGTGAGGGTAATTGTCTGTTTGGGGGTGATTTATCTATGCGTGCCCAGGTGTGTTCTTACCCTTTGTGTCTTATCAATAGACTGGCGCCCATTACACGACTTTATCCCAATTGCGACGAACCCTTATTTGCGACTGTGGACAATTCATCTTTAGTATTATTAAAGTCAAAAACACGTCCACGGCCCTCTGTCCCACCGAGCTAGCCCGGTGCACTTTAATTATCTGTTATCTTCCGTGCTAATTTCATTTACGACCGTAACATATTTTTGATTTCCACGCGTAAAGATAGTTCAAGTTCTTTTAATAACCTCATCAATACGCGAGATGGAGGACCCGGAAAACATGCAAGCAGATATATATGTATATATATATATATATATATATATACATACAGGGTCCGGCAACAAGAGCGCCTTCTTCTATATCTTTCGTTTCATATAAGCTAGATTAATAAAATTTGGAATAGGGTTATAGTTTAGTTGTGTGCATATTTTGAAATTATTCACGCGTATACAGGTTGTTTATTTAAAGATGATCAAACTATAATAAAAAATTTAAATGGAACACCCTGTATATTATTACTTTTTGAATTCTACACATTCTTTCTAACAAATTCGCAATATATTTCCCTATTCCTAAATTAAGCCGTTTTTGAGTTATGTCGATTTTTCTAAAAAAATTGAAATTACAGTTTACCTCCTTAACCGTTGAAAATAAAAGTTATCTAATTTATATGAGAATAAGTACACAGATAGAGCTTTCTTATAATGCAAAGAAAATGTCATAATTGCATACAGGGTGTTTACAATTGACTTGCCAATCAACCATTATTCGAACTAGTAAAAGTTTACTTTTTCAAATAGAACACCCTGTATATTATTCTGTTTTGGTTTCTACATATTAACCCTTATAAATTGATATACAATTCCCTATCCTAAATATAGCCGTTTCCGAATTATTTTCAATTTTTCAAAATGTATAAGATTATTGGAACATTTTTAAATCCATGGCCTCGTATAAATAGAAAAAAACAGTGAAAAACAATTATATTGCAAATTAAAAACGCAACAGAAACTAATACACTACAATTATTAAAATTATTTCTAAAAATACAAAACTAATAAAATAAAAAATAATAATTTAACGCTAATCATTAGCGATAATGATTTATAATAATTGTTCAAAATGTTGACCGTTTTCTCGGATGCAGACCTGAAGTCGATCTTTAAAAGATTACGCAACAACTCAGGAGTAATGCTATGAAAAGCCTGTGTTATACGATTACGCATATCTTCGGCAGTGGTTGGTGGTTCCTATAGACAATACTTTTATGTATCCCCATAAAAGAAATCTATTCTTGTCAAATCAGGGGACCTAGCTGGCCACCTCACAGGTCCATTTTGCCCAATCCATTTATTTCGAAAGACTCTATTGAGATAATCTGTTACATCTGCAGAGTAGTGAGTAGGAGCGTCATCATGTTGATACCACATTGTGGCTCTAATATCATGAGTAATATTTTATAATAAGCCCAGTAAATCGTTACGCAAAAATTAAGGTACTTCTCACAACTCAAGTGTCCATCAAAAATAATGGACCGATGGCATAATCCCCAATGATGGCACTCCAGACACTTAAAGACCACTTATGTTATGATTATCAACTTGTCTTAATAAATGTGGATTTTCTGAGGAATAATAATGAAAATTATGTGTATTAACAAATCCATTCTTATGAAATGTTGATTCGTCTGTACATAAAATATTATAAAAAATTTGGGTTTTGAGTAATTTTTCTCTGGCCCAGTTACAATACTCTTACTCGATGATCGAAGTCTGCATCGCTCAATTCTTGGTGTAACTGAATATAATAGGGATGTAAGCGATTCTTCTTTAAAAGACGGCCTACTGATCTCTCACTTATACCAACTATTTCACTTATGTCCTTTTGGCTTCTGTGATGATCCTCTTCGATGGCGAGAAGAACCCTCAATTCACTATCTTCATTTGTAAAAGGTTTAACAAGTTCATGTTTGGAGTAATTGGCACATGAAGTTGCAATAAATCTACTCATAACTTTCTGAAACGATCCTGCGTTTGGATGTCTTCTATCTGCATATCTTTCAGCATAAATTCTGCTGGCCAATAAACAGTTTCTTTCTGCAGCACCCAACACGAATATCATATCAAGTAACTCATTTTGTGTAAAATTCATTTTATAAAAATCTTGATTACTAACAATAACACTCGTAAATGGTTAACTACCGTTTTATTTATTTACGTCAAACATTCAATTTTTATAAGATGCACACTTGATTTTAGAATTTTACTTAAAATTGAAGTAAATATTTGTGAAATTCTTGTTAACATGCAATGCCTCCAGCACAAAAATTGTAATTAGTCTTCTATCATAATATATTAGTTTCTGTTGCGTTTTTAATGTATAATACAATTGTTTTATGATGTTCTTTTTATCTATACGAGGCCATAGATTTCAAATGTCTCAATAATCTTATACATTTTGAAAAATTGAAAATAATTCGGAAACGGCTATATTTAGGGATAGGGAGTTGTATCGCGAACTGATACGGGTTAATACGTAGAAAATGTAATAATATACAGGGTGTTTTATTTGAAAAAGTTAACTTTTACTAGTTCGAATAATGGTTGATTGACAAGTCAATTATAAGCACCCTGTATGGAATTATGTCATTTTATTCACATTAAAAGGAAGCTCTATCTGTGTATTTATTCTCATATAAATTAGATAACATTTATTTTTCAACAGTTAAGGAGGTACATTTTCAAAGCAAACTCTGTAATTTCAATTTTTTTAGAAAAATCGAAATAACTCAAAACGGCTATATTTAGGGATAGGAAATATATTGCGAATTTGTTAGGAGCAATGTGTAGAATTCAAAAAGTAATAATATACAGGGTGTTCCATTTAATTTTTTTATAATAATTTGGTCCTCAACTAAACTATAACCGCATTCCAAATTTTATTAATCTAGCTTATATGAAACGGAAGATATAGGAGAAGGCGCTCTTGTTGCCGGACCCTGTTATATATATATATATATATATATATATATATATATATATACATACAGGGTGTATTTTAAAATCACCGACAAACGAAAACTGGAGATTCTATGATTCAAAATAAGACAAAATTATCATAAACGCTTTTCCGAAAATGCTTCCTAACCGAGATACAGGTTGATTAAAAATGATTTTTTAAGATTCCTCAAAAACTACAAAACATATTACACTGAGATTTGGTACACCTAAATGTCTAATTAAGTACAATTAATCAGGTGAGTTTGAGTCAACTGGCTCCATCCAGTGGCGTAGAATATGTTAAGTTAATCACATAAAAAAAATCGCACGTCCCTGCTTTTTGAAGAAATATTTTTGTTAAATTCAACATTTAATTCTGCAAATAAAATCATACTTAGTATTTTTTCGATTCGGACACGTTTTGAAATATTTTGCATTAACATAAACTACTAAATTATTCAGTAATAACCAAATTAAATAAATCAGAGATTGCTTTGCGTTTGACAGTTACGTATCTTATGTTTGCTAAAATAGTTTCATTTACGCGTGTTTTGTAATTCATTGTTTGTGTTTAATTACTGTGAAAAATGAATTATTCCAAATGAGAACTGATCTATATGCATTTATGTTATGGTAATACTAATTGCAATACTCGTGCAGCTGCTCGACTTTATGAACAAAGATTTCCAAATAGAAGACATCCACATCATACTACGTTTAGAACCGTTTATCGTAACTTGTTAGAGTATGGAAGTTTAAAAGGAAAGAAAATTCCGGACGAAATGCCCGTGTACCAGTTGAAATTGAGGAACAGATTTTAGATAGAGTTTATGAAAATTCATCAATAAGTACGCGTGAGTTAGATGTAGAATTTGGTGTGTCGCATAGCAAGTCTGGGAAAGTTTTACGAGAACAAAATTTGCATCCCTTTCACCTACAAAAGTGCATGCGTTATTGCCTGCTGACCATCCTCGTCGAATGAATTTTTGCGAATGGTTTTAAATAAAATGCTGAAGATGTACAATTTGTTAGAAACTTATTGACCACTGATGAGTGTATTTTTCCCGAAATGGAATAATAAACTTGCATAATTCCCACAAATGGTTAAATGAAAATCAGCATCCAACTGTAGTTACAGCTCACCAACATAGATTTAGCGAAAATATTTGGATAGGTATACTAGACGATCACCTAATCGGACCTATCCGTTTTCCTCAAAGACTTACTGGCGAATTCTATTTAAATCTTTTGAGAGAAGATTTGCCAGAATTGTTTGACGACGTACCCTTACATGTTAGAATGAACATGTATTTCATGCATGATGACGCACCACCACATTCTATACGAAACGTCAGAGAATTTTTAAATGCATGGTTCCCTGGACGCTGGATTGGACGAGGAAGTGAAGTACCGTGGCCGCCACGATTTAAACCCATTGGATTTTTTGTCTGAAAACTCGTGTCTATTCTGTTCAAATTGATAATCGAGAGCAACTTTGGAATCGCATACAGATGGCATGCGATGAGATTAGGGCTATGCAACAAATTTTTCAGCGTGTTAAATTTCATTTGCTAAGAAGAAGCTTGCATTCAAAAGGAAAGAGGACATTTTGAACAATATGTATAAAAATAATTATAATTTTTTTAAGTCCTTCAATATCTCTTTAATAATGTACCTAATAGTTAACTGCGTTATTTTTTGTAAAATAAAACAAATTTTGATTTTTATTTTAATGTAGGCGTTTATGTTAATGCAAAATATTTCAAAAACGGGTGCCGAATCGAAAAATACTAAGGATGATTTTATTTGCAGAATTAAATGTTGAATCTGTCAAAAAATATTTCTTCAAAAACCAGGAGGTTGCGTTTTTTTTACTTAAACTGATTAACTAAAAAAATTTTATGCCACTGGATGGAGTCAGTTGACTCAAACTCATCTGATTAATTGTATTTAATTAGACATTTAGGTGTGCTGAATCTCAGTGTAATATCTTTTGTAGTTTTTGAGGAATCTTAAAAAACCTTAAAAAGTATTTTTAATCAACCTGTATCTCGATTAGGAAGCATTTTCGGAAAAGCGTTTATGATTATTTTTGTCTTATTTTGAATCATAGAATCTCCAGTTTTCGTTTGTCGGTGATTTTAAAATACACCTGTATATATATATATATATATATATATATATATATATATATATATATATATATTGATCTTTAGGTTTTCGCAGCTGCTGTATGAAGAGTTTCTTAAGATCTTATCGATCTTAAGAAATCCTAAGGACAAGATCTCGTTGGTGAGTCAAGGAGTGTACGAGAGTCCATGTGGAGACTGCGGGCTATCGTATATTGGACATACCAACAGAAAAATCAGCGCAAGGATAGAAGAACACGAAAGATCGGTTAATAAAGTTCAAGCGACATCATCCTTGGCCCAACACGTAACCACAACAGGACAAAAAATTAAATTTGAGGACGCAAAAACTTTGGCAAGTAGCGAGCACATTACAGCTAGAATTACCAGAGAAGCCATAGAGACTGAGAAACACCCACATAATCTCAACACAAGAGACGATTCTCTGAGACTACCATCAATATGGAAAACATCATAAATCCCTAGACAACTAAAATCCACAACACCTAAAACAGAATCAACCAAAGAAGAAGTGAAAACAGGGAGACAAACAGTGAAATCAGTGAAGGCAATGAAAGCAGCAAAAGCAGTAGGGTACATAAGCAGCACCACACACAATACCAAGTTAGTTCTGTTCGAGTAACTCGTAGCAGGAGCAGACAGTTACCAACCTGAGAATGGCAAACGATACTTTGCCGAAACGTTGTTCTGCAACAAACTGTCTTTTGGAGATCAGAAGAGCCACTCGGATCAACACCCGAGAAACCATCAGTACACACACACACACACACACACACACACACACACACACACACACACACACACACCCACGCACGCACGCGCCGGCCTGCACACACGCACGCGCGCACCTGAGCACACGCACACACACACATATGAATATATATATATATATATATATATATATATATATATATATATATATATATATATGTGTGTGTGTACCTATAAACTAGTGAAAACAAATTAATGAAATGTTCGCGAAAACTTTAAATTATTATTATTATTGAAAAGTTTGTGTAATTTCCAATTTGTTATTACAGGCCGCATCATACTAAAACGATTTTTACTGCACTTTATAAAAATCAAGCAAGCCGCTTCATATTTTTGATTAATATCCTCATAACATCCGACATATTATTATTCATTACTTCATGAAAACAATAAATATGAAGCCGTGTTTTAAACAGTTTACAAATCACCCAAAACCCTGTATTCTTTGTACTACCTGTAATATCTGAAAACGAAACTGTATCGTGTATCCTACTTTTCTAGATTAATGTGTTACGTCCGAAATAACTTATCAAACCTTGTTAATAAATTTTTCTACTTACTGTAAACGTTGGTGTGAACGAAAAAACACATAAATCGTCTTAGCATAGGTATTACAGTCTAAACCGAAGAAACCTATACAAACATGAATAATTAAGGGTTTAAATTGAAAATCCTTAACTTCCTTCCCGAGTATTTATTTTAGCTTGAATTTGAGACTGAGTATTACCAAACATTTTAAGCTTTATAATAGAATAATACTACTCCCTAAGGTATTACCTAAATTTTACCATTATAATAGAAAGAAATAATTAAAGAGATGAGTTGAAAAGAAGATTATTAGTGTATAGTGAGCGAATTTAGAGTAAAGGGTAAAAGATATGAAAAACGTACGCATTGAATCAAGTTTCAATATATAAACCATTTTTCTAAATTAATATACAAAACATCTCCTATTCATCCGAATTCAGTATTTGCGAGTTAAATCCTGTATAATCAATTATTTTCGGTATTAGCAATATACGAAGTAAAAAATAAATACATTAGTTTCATCTTTAAATATTTAAGAAAATAAGACATTTCTTGATAAGTTACATAATGGAACAAAGGACCTCTAGTTGGAACCAGACTAAAATTTACAAAATAAGATTTAAACGATGCAACACTTGGCGAATCATTAACGATTCCTAGTTACAACTTTCTTGCATAGGTATCCGCTGCAACTTTAATTAGTCATCATGTTTAATTTATTAATCAGGCATACTTACTCTTATTTCCTGTCCGTGTGATAAAGATTTTCTGATACAGAGAATTGTTGAATTAAGGGACGGACAGACATGCTCATAAAATAGCATGCTTGTGAGCATACTCAAAACTAGCAAGCTCTCCAACTGTTCACATTTTCTAGCAATAAGCATGCTTGTTTTAAGCATATTCCTTAATAACCGTGCTAAAAGCAAACAATTGGACACACGTACTATTTAAACGCAAGCTCTCGTCTAAAATGGAAGGTTTTCAACAACAAGAAAGTGAACTAATAACCCAAAACTGTGGTTCTTTAGAATTACAAACATATAATAGTGTCAGTTATTATAAGTTTTTGTTATGAAGGAATAAGTTCAAAGGTAAATATGTAATTAAAAATTATTATTAATTTTATTAAATACATAAATAAAAAGTTTACCTCGAGTAGGATGTGAACCTACGACCTGTACTTTAGAGTACCGCGCTAACCAACTGCGCCATCAAGGTTCAAGCCCTAATCGATGTAAATTTTGTTTTTATGTATGTAGAACTGACCTTAATGGAATGAACCTTGATGGCGTAGTTAGTTAGGGCGGTACTTTAGTAAAGTGCAGGTGGTAGGTTCACATCCTACTCGAGGTAAATTTTTATTTATGTATTTAATAAAATTAATAATAATTTTTAATTACATATTTACCTTTGAACTTGTTCGTTCATAATAAAACTTATAATAATTTAATATTAGTCAAGTTGCTTTGGTATGTGAATCCTTGCGAGATTGCAGGCTCACATTCCATTAAAATAAGTAATTTGATTGTAATCTCATTATATTTAGAATGTACATCAGTTCTACATACATAAAGACAAAATTTACATCGATTGGGGCTTGAACCTTGATGGCGCAGTTGGTTAGCGCGGTGCTCTATCAAAGTACAGGTTCAAATCCTGCTCGAGGTAAACTTTTTATTTATGTATTTAATAAAATTAATAATAATTTTTAATTATATAAGAGTGTCAGTTCAATCCGTACACAACTTAATAAAATAATCCTATTGCTTGTAATACAACTGTGTAAGAACATTTTGCCGAAAAAGATAAAAAAGAAGAGGACGATTTGGGTATGTAACTGGATAAATAGAAGAGAAATCCTTGGAGCAAGTAATCAGTTGTTCGCAGAGATGCGAGACGTAGATGTCAACGGCTATATAAACCATTTACTCATGCTTCCGCATACATTTGATGAGCTGCTTTCTAAAATAGAAAGTGTCATACAAAAACAAAATACTCATATGCGAAAATCTATACTAGCTAAAGTAAAACTGGAAATTACATTGAGATATCTAGCTGTCGGAGATTCTTTACACACATTGTCAGCACTTCACAGGGTTGGAGGATCTACAATATCTGAAAATATATCTGAAGATTGTGCTGCAATATCCATGGCTTTGAAGGAGTATATACGGGTAGGCAAAACAATGCTATAGATATTTAAATCTTTTATTTAGTTCTATCCCAAATCAGTTACAACCTTATTATTAAGAACTACTTCTTTGATGTGATATTTAAGAAAGTTTCAGGCTTCACTCAACAAATCTATTCCAACAAGATTTTGGGAATTGCGCGTATGTGCGTCGGATTGTGTGCTTCGAACTGAAAGTGTGGAATAAGTGACGGGTTCAATGTCTGGTGCTGAAAGGGTGTTGTTTTGTGTGTTTGAAGCTGAAAGTGTAGAATAAGTGATGGATTCAATGTTTTTAATAATTCCATAAATTAGTTTTACTTAAGTTAAATAATCGTTACTAACACTAGCTTTAAGATGTTCTTCTTTATAATCAAAATTTAGGTAGTAAACTCATTACTAACATTAGCTTTATGATATTCCCATTTATAATCAAAATTAAGCTAGTAAATAAAGCTTGTTATTGTCATTTTTTTAACTTTATTATATTCATGGTTTACTTGTTTTTCCATAACACGAGTTGGCGCCCTTTTATTTAATAATTCAGTTTCTGGTTGAAGCAACATCAATTTGTAAAGCGAATATATATATATATATATATATATATATATATATATATATATATATATACAATATACAAAACCTACTGGGTTATAACCAAACCTTTATCAGCTAAAACTGTAGCTTAAGGGGGTATTGGTTACAATTCGTGTTAAATATCGTTTTGATGTTATGTTTTTTAGGATCCTGCTAACCTGGTAAGTTGTTCCTTTTACAGTTTCTTCTTGCCTCTTCTTCCTTTTGGATATGTTTTTCGGTGAATTCGTGTTGTAATAAAGCTAACTTTCGTGTCTTGATTTCCTCCTGCATGTTTTGATGGTCTGCCAATCGCTTGGATCTCGTAATTAGTATTTTGACTACGATCTGTAGTTCTGTAGTGCTCCATTAATTACGAGATCTAAGTGACTAACGACCTTCAAAACATCCAGGAAGAAATTGAAACAATAAGTCAGCTTTATTACAATACGGACTCACCAAAAAAACATATCCAAAAGGCGGACCAATAGAGGAAAAACACAATATGAAAATGATATTTAAGACGCATGAAAAGATCGGAACCATATTAACTAACGCAAAAACAAAAACTTAACCTAGGTGATCAGCGTTAATTCCATGTGGAGACTGAAACAATACTGTTGCTGTAAAAATATACAAGTGGTAGATGAAATTTGCTTTTGTGGAAAAAAAAACAAAAGGAGCATTTGTCATTACCCTAGAAGGTAAGGAGATAGTGATTCTTAGTACTCAGCAGTTCGTTGCGCGTTTACCTTTGCTTCAATTCATTTCTATAGTAACGAATACTATTTTGATTAAACTAAATATTGCAGTAGCTACTAGTGACACTGACGCTCATCTCTTACGATATCGCTAGAGTGGGAGAGAGATACATCGAATCCATTTCCCATGCGTTTCATATAGGGAAGTTCTCTTTGCGGTTGATTTTTCCTATGACTATTTAAATCTAAAACTTAGCATTTAATTGCATGCTAGAGTAAGAGGTCTTTTTTCTTTTTACACGAAAACTCGAACTGTTGTGCTCGTTTGAATTCAAATATATATTTTTGGATTATTAAATCCGTTGAGTTATTACACGATTTTTTTGTTTATTATTACAAAGAAGAAATAATTGATCAATGCTGACTATGAATTTTGCAAAACAAAAGTTAAAAAGGCAAGTAGAAAGTCGGTAGCGGACGGCGTAGCCGCGGACATTTCAATTTCTAAGAAACTTAACGCGTTGCCTCAATAAACCGTTACTGTAACTGTGCGCTATCTAGAGTAAAACAAATGCAGTTCAGTTCGGCGTCGGGCAAAGCAAGTTAGTCGTGAGCGAGTGCTTTGTTCGCCAAAACATTTTCGTCACTCCTGTCAAACTTCATTGCAGGTTATCAAGTACATTACGTAAGTGTGCATCTTGTCTGTTGTTCATTGTTTTAGCAAAACTTATATTTGGAGGTTCTAATATATTTATAACAATTGCTGTACAATTTAAGAGATGTGTTTAAAAATATTGCATGACAACGGTCGGGTACCCCGACACGATAATGTCGGTACCCCGGACATGGTTTTAAGTTTTGTATTTCGCAATATTGTTTTAACAAATTACAAATAGTGTTGTCATTTTACTTATTTATGGAAAATATCTTATAATGTTGTTCCTATTATTGCAGAAACACTTAAAATATGCCGAAATTTAAGGAGAACTAGTGAAAGAGAAATGGGATGAAAATAAAATGAAAGAAGCAATGAAATGTGTAATTGAAGGTAAATTATCAGTAAGACAAGCGGCAGATAGGTATGATGTACCACGCAGCTCACTTCACGATCGCTTGAAAGTTTTGAAAAGTGGCAAAGAGGTTAATTTTCAACCGAAATTGGGTCGATTTGAATCTACATTTTCTGAGAACCTTTCTTTGACACTATATGAACATGTTAAAGAACTGGACAATCGCCTGATGCCATTGACGAGGAAGGAGTTTTTAAAACTGGCATTTGATTTAGCAGAAAGTCTTAAACTCCCTCATAGGTTTAATAAAGAGAGGGGAATAGCAGGAAAAGACTTTTTTCATAGTTTTACCAAAAATATCCGGACATTGTTTAAGAACTAAGTTCAAATCTTGAGGTAAACTTTTATTTGTTATTTAATAAAATTAATAATTTTAATTATATAATAGTGTCAGTTCAATCCGTACACAACTTAATAAAATAATGCTATTGCTTGTAATACAACCGTGTAAGAACATTTTGCCGAAAAGATAAAAAGAAGAGGACGATTTGGGTATGTAACGGATAAATAGAAGAGAAATCTTGGAGCAAGGAATCAGTTGTCCGCAGAGATGTCAACGGCTGTATAAATCATTTACGCATGCTTCCGCATAAATTTGATGAGCTGCTTTCTAAAATAGAATGTGTCATACAAAACAAAATACTCATATGCGAAAAACTATACTAGCTAAAATAAAACTGGAAATTACATTGAGATATCTAGCTGTCGGAGATTCTTTACACCTTGTCAGCACTTCACAGGGTTGGAAGATCTACAATACCTGAATATATATCTGAAGATTGTGCTGCAATATCCATGGCTTTGAAGGAGTATATGGGAAGGCAAAACAATGCTATAGATATTTAAATCTTTTATTTAGTTCTATCCCAAATCAGTTACAACCTTATTATTAAGAACTACTTCTTTGATGTGATATTTAAGAAAGTTTCAGGCTTCACTCAACAAATCTATTCCAACAAGATTTTGGGAATTGCGCGCATGTGCGTCGGATTGTGTGCTTCGAACTGAAAGTGTGGAATAAGTGACGGGTTCAATGTCTGGTGCTGAAAGGGTGTTGTTTTGTGTGTTTGAAGCTGAAAGTGTAGAATAAGTGATGGATTCAATGTTTTTAATAATTCCATAAATTAGTTTTACTTAAGTTAAATAATCGTTACTAACACTAGCTTTAAGATGTTCTTCTTTATAATCAAAATTTAGGTAGTAAACTCATTACTAACATTAGCTTTATGATATTCCCATTTATAATCAAAATTAAGCTAGTAAATAAAGCTTGTTATTGTCATTTTTTAACTTTATTATGTTCATGGTTTACTTGTTTTCCATAACACGAGTTGGCGCCCTTTATTTAATACTAATTTAGTTTCAGGTTGAAGCAACATCAATTTGTAAAGCGAATATATATATATATATATATATATATATATATATATATATATATATAACAATATACAAAACCTACTGGGTTATAACCAAACCTTTATCAGTTAAAACTGTAGCTTAATATTGGTTACAATTCGTGTTAAATATCGTTTTGATGTTATGTTTTTAGGATCCTGCTAACCTGGTCAGTTGTTCCTTTTACAGTTTCTTTTGCCTCTTCTTCCTTTTGGATATGTTTTCGTGAATTCGTTTTGTAATAAAGCTAACTTTCGTGTTTTGATTTCCTCCTGCATGTTTTGATTGTCTGCCAGTCGCTTGATCTCGCAATTAATATTTTGACTACGGTCTGTAGTTCTATAGTGCTGCATTAATTACGAGATCTAAGAGACTAACGACCTTCAAAACGTCCAGGAAGAAAACACAATATGAAAATGATATTTAAGACGCATGAAAAGATCGGAACCATATTAACTAACGCAAAAACAAAAACTTAACCTAGGTGATCAGCGTTAATTCCATGTGGAGACTGAAACAATACTGTTGCTGTAAAAATATACAAGTGGTAGATGAAATTTGCTTTTGTGGAAAAAAAAACAAAAGGAGCATTTGTCATTACCCTAGAAGGTAAGGAGATAGTGATTCTTAGTACTCAGCAGTTCGTTGCGCGTTTACCTTTGCTTCAATTCATTTCATACTAACGAATACTATTTTGATTAAACTAAATATTGCAGTAGCTACTAGTGACACTGGCGCTCATCTCTTACGATATCGCTAGATTGGGAGAGAGTACATCGAATCCATTTCCCATGCGTTTCATATAGGGAAGTTCTCTTGCGGTTGATTTTCCATGACTATTTAAATCTAAAACTTAGAATTTAATTGCATGCTAGAGTAAGAGGTCGTTTTTCTTTTACACGAAAACTCGAACTGTTGTGCTCGTTTGAATTCAAATATATATTTTTGGATTATTAAATCCGTTGAGTTATTACACGATTTTTTTGTTTATTATTACAAAGAAGAAATAATTGATCAATGCTGACTATGAATTTTGCAAAACAAAAGTTAAAAAGGCAAGTATTTCAATTTCCCATATGTGTAAAATGAATTTCCTTCTTTTATCGGAAAAGAACTACCAAGGTATGTAATTGTGATGTACCAACGGCGTAACTAAGAAGGTTTTTTCTAAGAAATTAAGTTGCGACGGACAACAACCACACATTAAAAATATAACTAAATTTGGACTACCAACATAGGAAGGCAAAAGTACTACTATTTATATTCAACAAGTAATTCATAAGGCAACCAATTAACAATTGACAATTAAATAGAGCCATCACAAGACTCCATTAATCCCGTTAGATTAAAAAAATTAGCGTTGTTATGATCTAGATTATATTGTTTTTCGCAAGGATTTACAACGACTCATTTGGATTTTAAGGGTAGTAGAGTAGGTAGTAGTAGTAGTTTATTCAAAGTTATAAAACTATCAGAAAATTCAGGAAGTTCATCCAATTTCTAAATTCAAGTGAGAATGTGATATTCGTGTTTTTGGATAAAACGTGCATTTACCAAATGGTCCCTCCCACAGTTAAGTCTGAAGGCAAACGTTTTACAATATTACACGCAGGTTGTAAGTTTGGCTTCTTAGAGGGGTGCGCCTACTTACTGGCCTCACAAAATAATGACCGTGACTATCACAAGGCAATGACTGCAGAACTTTTCTAAAATTGGGTGGTTAATCGGTTAGTTTCTGCTTTAGATAGACTGCAACCAAAATGTGTTGTGATAATGGACAATGCAACGTATCACTCGGTGCAGTTGAACAAACCATTAACTTTTTGTTGCAGGAAATTTCAAATGTAGGATTTTTTGATTAACCACAATTTGAAAATTAATGACAATTTAACAAAAAAACAATTGTGGGAGATGATTAAACCATTTGGAGAACATCATACCAAACGGTTTGTAATTGACGACATTTAAAAAAAGTATGGGCATGAAGTCCTTCGTTTATCCCCATACCATTGTCAATATAATCCAATTGAGTTGGCATGGGGTTATTGCAAGACCTTCTATCATAAGCACATAAATTCGCAACCTAAATCAAAAGATAGGGTTGCAAATGTATGGCGACTTGCTCTTTCAAAATGTACGCCCGACATGTGCTTATGTAAATCATTGCGAAAAATAAATTTTGGAAGACTGGACAAAACTAATGGGGTCAATTTCTGTTGAAAATATCCCACCATTCATTATTTCTCTCGAGAAATAAGATTCAGATTCAGAACTTTCTTCTGAAAATGATGAACCTAATTCAGATGTAAAAATAATGGAGAAGGAATAAGGACTTGGACTTAGACACTTTTGACTCAGAATCTCTTGGAAGAATCTCAACTCACGATTCAACTGGCAGTTATTAAATATTTAACTACCTGAAGGACAGTAAACGACAAAGCACTGTGGTTCCTTTATTTATTTGTGATTAGTTTTTAATATTGTAGAAAATACATGTTTTTAGTCGTATCAAATTATTTTGTGAAATTTTCAATTAAATGTGGCAATTGTTAAATTAATTTTGACATATAATCAGATTTGAGGTTGCTGAGAACCGTCTAATACCAACATACTTTTGGTGCAATAATAAATCACTCCTAATTTAGGGGGCAAATAAGAAAAATTAAATTAAAATCCTTTTCCATGGTTCCTGAAGGAATCGGTATTTTAAAATTATTCGTCAATCCCGATTATCAATCTAAAAACTTTACTAAGTTATTAATAAAAAAAGCAATTCTAATACGTATGCTTATGGCATTTTACACAACGCTAGGTTATAGTCAAAATTGTTGCGTAGTAATGGAATGACTTTTACAACATAAAGGTAATACGATTTTACAATCATCAGTAATTTATAAATTCAACTATAAATTCTGTGCGGTATTCACAGATTTTGAGTACATATAACTCTGTCGTTTCAATCACATTTCAATTACGTTTAACTGTAGGTAGTGAGCAAATTTAGAAGTAAAATATATTTGTAGTCGCTTACCTAGACGTTTATCAAACGAGACAATAATACTCTTTGGTTAGACACGCAATAAATATTTGATCCAATTAAATTAAACGTTCTAAATTTATGTAATCAACAATACATAGAACAAACAGTAATATAAACATTCCATTGTGCTAGGTCACATTTTAATTAAATACAAATGATACATAGTGTTATAATCAATGCAATAGTTTACAATACTAATAATTCCCCTAATAAACAAGTTTCAAAGGACTTATCCCATTATTAATCGTTAATAATGGATTTAATAGATTGCTTCAGTAATATTCATACCAACGTTTATTATTCCACCATTAGCCCTTGCTACCTCGTAATTAATTAGACACATCATTATTTCTACACAACAAAATTGCGATTAATGGCATACCACTAAAACAATTTAGATCTTTAATTGCAGCATAAATTGCTCTACTTGAAAAGCGCAGAGTACAAAAAGTAACAATAAAAATTTTTTTGCTTATATGTATGTGCATATAAAGTATAAAATTATGTGCACAGAGAAGTTCGTAGTACAATAAATCGATAAAAGTTTCTAAACTTTAACAATCATAAAGCGTCACAGAAATGTGAAGCTTCTGTGAGAAATTTTTACTTTATGAACTTGTAATAGAAGTTTGTGTGAACGTTTTGCATACTATAGAAAATTTTTATAATTTCTATGATTACAACCGAGATCATACAGAATTATTTATAACTTCATCGTAGCCATCTTTTAAAATTACCACCCGGTGTACACTGACAATACCTGCTTCAGTTATTCATATTTTATATAGTAGTTACTTGTTCACTTTGGGTTTGGAAATATTTTTAATCCTTGTAAATAAGGTTGACTTTCTACTAGATTATTTTAATTTAATATTTTTCAAACATAGTATCTGCTTATAAGAGGTAGCCATGTCACCACTTTTGCTAGTATAGGAAATTATTTTGAAAGAATTTCTTCTATTAAATGTTCTTTTAACTGTTCATGCGCATGGTAAGCTTTCGTGCCATATTTCGACTTCGTTTCACCACCAACGCACACAGAGAATAGTGGATTTTAATATTTCAGAACATTACACGCCTTTAATAAAATATTTTTTATTCGCTAAAACTGTATTTACATTGTAACGGTCATAGTTATGATACGTAATTTTTGGATTAGATCGTCCTTACGCTTTATTCTACAATTTTGGAAGTTACTACACATTATTTTAGGCTTTGAGTTTTATATACCACCTGATAGTGTCATATGTCCATGATTTTGTCGAAGATTTGCCGATAATTTTCGAAATTATAAATTATTTGTTAGCACCGTACATCTTAAATGTAGTATAAACTCTCGTAATTTGATTTAATAACGCATCAATGTTTGGAGAAGCTTTTCTATTGTAACGTTTTCTTTTGTCTTTTACGTATTTAAAAGGTTTATGAATGTTTTTTGTATTTTCTAAAACGAAAATGAAGCTTTTGTTGTTAATCAAAGTAAAATGAAAGTTTAAAAGGAAAATGTGATTTTTGGTATCGATATTTAGGGAAACCCTTTTACTAATTTGAAAGCAAGTACGAATTAGTTTCTTTGTAAATAGAGTAATTTTTGTGTAAATAAATGTTTTCGTTCTTTTAAATTAAGTGAATTTCGTTAAATGGGGTTGAAATTGCATCAGCGAAATTACTTTTAGCCGCCATTCCGGCGCCGTCTCTTTTGATAAGGTTTGGTCTTAAACAAAGAATGTGGGGTGAAAGGCCAGCGTTGCTAAGAAAATTTCGGTTTACCATATATCAATTACTTAGATAAGGTTTCGCGAAGAGGTATGTTTTGTTGACGATGCAATTTCTCCCGACGGGGTTAATTGGCTAATTAAATCAGAAATAGTTTAGGCGTAGAAACGTTTAGTTTCTCGTTACGGTGACGTAGTGAATACCGCGGAACAACGTTGACCAAGGTCCGTATCGAAGGAACTTTAGTAGCAGCGTTCTCATCGCCTCACAGCTCATTTAAGGGATCATATAATTGTTCAACCTTCACGAAACCAATTTATCGTTACGTGTAGTTGGTCCATAGGGACCTGTATGAATCCATAAAGGCGTTTAGTGTTAGAATTTACTTGTGCTTTCGTTGTTCTCTGGATAGGTCTTCGCTTTTGTGGAAAAATCCAACGTTCGTTCCAAAGTTTCAAAAGTAAAGTTCACAGTTCGCCGATAATCAAATAATCTGCTGTAAATAAACCAGCTTTTGTGTATAGTTAACGAAGATTAATAAGTACTAAGCAGAACTAGGTCACAGTAAAGTAAAGTTAAATAACAACGCGATAATACAACTATCAGTGTATGTCCAACCAAGTGAAACTTCGTCAAAACGTTTGAAAGAGAGGCAGTCACGACCTGAATTACACTTCAAGCGTCGGGTCAACATCAACCATATAGGTCGCCGAGGGCTCCTCTAGGTCCATCCCAAGTGACTGTGTAACCAAAGGACAACCTCCATGTAAAGTAACATTTCTGTGTTGGTCTTCTTATTGTCGTGGCTGATATATTTATGGTGTGCAATTTTATTATTTTTGATATGCGTCTGTACACACGGTTGAATTTTCTTTTTAAAGATTAACTTTTCTTTATTTTTATCGTTTAAATTTCAATACAGACGTATCCATCCGTATTTTCATTATCTAAATTTATTTGAAGGTGTTTTTTTATTCTTGTTTAAACTGATGGAATTACATTGAAATTGTGTGTGATGACTATGTTTTGAGAACGCAATTTAATTATTTATTTGTAGAAAAATAACCATTTATTCTTTTGGATATTTAAATCAGTTCTGCAGAAAATTTTAATAGAGGTCATCGTGAACTAGCTGGTCTCACCATCCATTTAGTAATCCAGGTGACATAACTCGCATAACAAGCAATTAATGTAACAACTGTGTTGGCTTCCTACTCTATGCTTTTTAATAATTATATATATATATATATATATATATATATATATATATATATATATATATATATATACATAGGTGGTCGTAAAGGAAGGAATAAATTCAATATCTCGTAAAGCACAATTTTTCAAAAATCGCTGAGCCGTCGATTTTATATTTTTCGCATATTTTGCGAAAAAAAAATTTTATACAGGGTGTCTCAAAAAGATTTGCTAAAAAATTTTTTTTCAAATTGCAACCAATTTTTACTGCATTTTGGATTGCCCTTACAATTCTTCAATTTTCATGTAGCATGTGCTATACCTAAGACCAAGCGTTTTGAAGTTATTCGCATTCAAAATTTAAAAATTGAAAAAAGATCATGAAGAAAACGAAAAATAAAATAATTTTTATAACGTTTTATTATATCGAAAACAAAGATTCGTAAACTTAAAAATAATTTTATTTCAGCAAATGTTCGTAATGTCCTCCGTTAGTCAACTAACGAGCGAAATGGTTCGAAATGTGCAGCAGGAATTTGTAGATCGATTAGGCTATTGTCAGTTGACTAACGGAGGACATTTCGAACAATTGCTGAAATAAAATTATTTTTAAGTTTACGAATCTTTGTTTTCGATATAATAAAACGTTATAAAAATTATTTTATTTCGTTTTCTTCATGACCTTTTTCAATTTTTAAATTTTGAATGCGAATAACTCCAAAACGCTTGGACTTAGGTATAGCACATGCTGCATGACAAATGTTTAGAATTGTAAGGGCAATCCAAAATGCAATAAAAATTGGGTTGCAATTTGAAAAAAATTTTTAGCTAATCTTTTTGAGACACCCTGTATAAAATTTTTTTTCGCAAAATATGCCTGAAAAATATAAAATCGACGGGTCCGAGCGATTTTTGAAAAATTGTGCTTTACGAGATATTGAATTTATTCCTTCCTTTACGACCACCGGTATATATATATATATATATATATATATATATATATATATATATATATATATATAAGGTTATTGGGCTTGTGTTTTTTAATGTGAACGTGTTTACTATTTTTTGGATTAGCTCATTGAATTAACGTCAATATTTTGTGTTTAGTTTGAGTAAATCAATTACGACCGAAAGCTTATAAAGTGATTATTTAATTATAACGTAACATTTAGAGGCCGGTGAATCACTGCATTATTTTCTTTTATGACTAGAGCATAATTAATTGTGATTTGGGGAATTTAATTTCACGTGGTTGTGTATAGAATTAATGTGTTATTTTTTGCGGCACGCCATTATTCTAGTTGAGCGTGCAAATATTTTTGAAGCATTTCAGGTGGGCGAGATCTGCGGGTCCTAGTGCCACCTACAAAGATTACATTATAAGCGAGTTATTTGAGTATTTTGAGCAAGCTGTGAACTGACGTAATTAGGCAATTAAACACCTATCCAGAAACCACTGGAGGATATTGGAGAAACTGATAAACGAAATAGGAAAATAAAGAAACATTGCCTAAGTTGCTACACTAAAAATAGGGAGCGATTTCGAAGTCGTGAAGCAGATAAATCGAGCGTTACACCACGTGTCAGTACATATTGCAATAAGTATCCAAACAACCCCGTCATGTGCGCACAATGTATTGTTGAAAATCACCAATCATTTGTACTAATCTTTCTGCTAATATACTTTGGACTTTTCAT
The DNA here is from genome assembly GCA_036346205.1 of Vesta saturnalis. NCBI lineage: Eukaryota > Metazoa > Arthropoda > Insecta > Coleoptera > Lampyridae > Vesta > Vesta saturnalis. Next base: position 690,824 of record JARFJB010002319.1, on the reverse strand, counting down.
ATATATATATATATATATATATATATATATATATATATATATATATTGCGATGGTTATAGATAGGTAGGTAGAGTTGTATCGAGTTCAAATATTATATCGTAGGCAAGTTCAAATAAAGTTGAAGAAGTTATACACTTTGTTATGAGAAAATATAATATACGAATATAAAAATATGGTTTTATACAACAAAACAGGCTTCATGGGTTTGCAAATGATGTATTCATACAAGCATTGAGCTATAGCAGCAGTATGTTAAAAGGTCAACACGATACATATTAGTGTGCAAGTTCAATTTCGTTAAAGATAAATAAGAAATTTCACATATAAATCAATATAATTAAGCCATTAAACACATAACAGATATCGATTACATGAATTACAATAATTCTAATGTATAGTAATTGGTACAATGCATAAAAACTCTGCGAACTATAAAAGGGTTATGGTACGAAGACGTTATGTTGGCAGATCTTAGACTAAGTGTTTAAAAAGTGCTTAAGAAGTTAAAGTGCCTTAGAAACATATCTAAGAATTTGAACATTACATGTGTAATGTGATATTAACCATATAAATACAATTTGTGTACAAAATTTACAAAATATGATAACCATATGAAAGTGTGAAAATACAAAATTAGAAACTATAAAGTACACATAAACGGTGATTGTGTTAGAGACATATATATGAACATATTAGATAAACATTACAAGTGATATAAACGGTTAAAATGCAAGTTTAAATTGAATTATATAAAGTTAGGTTAAGTACAATAATTAAGAAGTTTACAAATTTATAGCTTATTTAGGGCAAGATAAGTTCAGAATAAACTATAAAAGCATATAATAATACATTTCCTTATTTGTACAAAGAAATTAACTTTAAATATGTAGTTTAGACATAAATTTAGAAAAGTTAGGTTAAGTACATAAAATTAGGGTATTAAAGTAGAAATTTTGCTAAAATATGTAAAATGGGTAGAGATAAGTGTATTCTTATACTGTTTTTTTTTATGTAGACGCTGAATATGTCATCATTTTAGTTGTAAAATACAATATTTATTAGATATTAGTAAATTTAGGTATAAAATTTTCAAAATATAAATTCATGAAGCGAATTCTGGCATGTGAGGTGTCTATTTATGCAGAATGGTGTCCTGAGTTCAAAAATGTATTTAAAAGCAAATCCAAATTGAATTGAAAAGTTATGGCATAATATATGTTTGAGTTAAATTTAATTTTTGTTTAGACCAATCGAATGCCAGGATCTTTTGTATGTAATGTAAAAAAATTTGAAAGTTATGGTAGCTATGAGAAAGTATAAAAGGAATTGCTCCTGATTTCTCACTCTCTTCTCTTCTATTTTTTGTGGCTAACAAGTCATAGTGCGAATAGTGCATTTGTAAACATGTAAGTTAAAATTTTCGTTAACATTATCGGAAGTGAACCGCGAGCAACGTAGAGTCTGAGATTTCAGAAACAATCGATATAACATATAACAAAATTTTAAAAACTAAGGTTACCGGTTATAATTTTCGACACTATTGTTTTGTTTCATTTCGAAATTTTGTTCAACATCGGGTGATGTGCATTTTTTATTTTAATAAAATTCGTCTGTTATTTTGGATGTGATGTTTATTTTTTCTCAAAAGTAATTGAGGTTATAAAACAATTTTAACTTCAAATCGGTATCTAAAATGAAAGTGTTAGCAATTATAAAAGTTTATGAAAGAATAAGTCACAAGATTAATTCGAAAAATTAATAAATATTTAAATATCCAAATAAAATAAAAGTGCAACTATAAAAGAAAATGAGCATATTACCCAAGTGCAACGTATTTACCGCAAAGAAGATTTACCACAAGTTAGTGAAGCTGGATGAATTTATGGAAATTAAGCAGTACCATTTTCTACAGGAAGGCAGTATCATCGTTAGATGGAATGAAGTTTACATCCAATGTTAACATGGAACAAGCTTAAGGTGGCCATGTAATGGAAATTTCGAAAATACATGTGAGTTTATTTTATTATCATAACCAAATAGATTGCATTGATTATTCTTTTGATTTCCTGTATGTATGTATTTTTTGAATTTCTGTATTCTGTAATCATATTAATTCTAATTTTAATTAAAGTAAAATTGTGCTTACTAAGAAAAGATCGTTGTTTGGAATTTTGACAAGCTGCACATATTTAATTTAGCAAGGACGCAACACATGCGTACTTGTTGCAAATTCCATAAAAGTCTGGTACACGTTAAAACAAATAATTATAAAGAACTATTAAATTATACACAGGAGTATTTCCTTGTGTGAAATAAAATTTGAAGATTTCACGTTAACATTTCAAATTAATAATAATGAAAAAGTTTAATGTTTTGTTTTTATTTGGCTACGAAATTCGAATTGAACCCTATCCCCAAGTAGATATTTATTAAATTTAATAACAATTATATTTATCAATTCAACATCAACTTTACAGCGCGATATATATGTATATGATAATAAAGAAGTGTTTTCCTCTTTGCCTTTGCACATGAAATCTAGATTTCTGATTACCTTGTGATTCCTACTGTTGTTGCAAGTGCACAAAATAAAACAAGGAGCACATTTATAGCCTAGGTGTGTGAATATTATGTACATAATTAGATAAGAATCTGGTCACTGTTAATTCTGAAACAAAAAAAAAGGTAGAATTTTTGATAGCTGTTTTCTTTTCTTCAATCCTCATTACTACCGGTCTGATCTTTTTTGATGTAATTTGAACAATTAGTGATGTGTTATCTGTGTGAGAAGTTTACAGCAGAAGATTCGATGAGAGCACTCAAAAACTCAAAAATACGTTATTGGTTGAAATTCAGATGTGGATGTATTTTACAACTTTCACTACCTCCATAATGTGCGTCAAAAGTTAATAAATCGTATTCATCAAAATGCGAAAAGACTACAATTTTAATTCTTCATGGTTCAAGTGGTTATTTGCAGGTATCAATTGATTGCTCATAATATCCCTATCGTCTATCGCCTATCGTCGAAATTTTTATACACATGTGTTGCTGGAGGCCATCAGTATCATACAAATACGAATATGCTTAGAGCGAATAAAATTTGAAGCTCGTAGGAACATATATAAACGTACGACGACCGGCGGTCGTATGGTGTGATGGGTTAGTAACACGTACGATGCCCTGCGCGTCTTATGGCTCTTAACGTGTTAAAGCAAATAAATTATTTATACTACCTTAAGATGAAATGAAAAATTTTACTGCAGTGGTTAGAGGTTAGCAAACATTTTTTGAGGTTAAATTGAATTTTTACATTAAAAACATTGTGCTGAAAAACATTCAACTACCTTGAAAATACCTATAGAAAAAGATTTCTTTTATACAAAGGAAATTTCTTAATTAAAAATAAAAAGTAAAGCTGTATGTTTACGCGAGAGCGCATAAACTAGATGTTAGACTCAAAGTGAAGTTCACCACAAGATACTCAGAGAAAGTCAGATTGAAAGCTAGTTAATAAAAACAAAATCCTTGTTAAAATTGAGAACTTCGTTACGCATAATTGCTGGAAATTATCAAATTGTTTAAGAATTTCAAAGATTTCCACGAAAACAAGTTTTTACTATTACTCTAGATATCGTAATTATGACCGAAAGAGAATTTTTGAGGTTATGTATACGGCAAATATGTTCTGAAAATCGGTTCTTAAAGGAGCGAGTAATATGAAACATTACTAACTTCTAATACATAAATAACCTTATTTCGAGTTTCATATGAAATGATAATGAAGATCAATTTGCTATATAAAAGTAAACATCACTTCAGGAGCATCTATCTACGTAAGCAGTTTACGATACTTCTAATTTAAATCTGATCAGAATTTATTAATATGATTTCCTACATATACGTATATAAAAACACTCCACTGAGTAGTGGAATAATTCAAACTCAAAGTAAAATTGAATAGTAAATAAGAAATTCACGGAATAACTAGAGCTCCAACCAAGTATCGAAAATACAGTATAGGAAAACTCGTTAAATTACTACTAATTGCAAATATTTATCAAAGAATTTGTTAATGATTTAAACGACATAGCGCCTAAAGCATAATTTAGAATTTCAGAGGTAACATTCTGATAGAACTTTTACTTAATTAATGTAATTAGCAACTTTAAGTACGTAGGCGGATTGTGTTTATATTTGTAACTTCTAAGAGTGACTAATATATTTTGATGTAGGTTTAAAAATATAATAAGTCATTCTTTCTAGTTATACTAAAATGTACAGACTACTTCTTAATAGCTTAGTTCATATTATCAATATAAAGTGCTAGATATTGATCAAAGATAGATTTCTAAACATACATTGTATCTTTATACGTTAGGTTGAAACTAAAGAGAAGATATTAATAGCAATTCTATCCGAACTGGAAAACACTAGTAGTATGATGTCGTCAAATACACCGTAGAAAAGTTCAAGGTGTAAATCAATATTTACAAATGAGTTACACTATCGCATATTAATAACGCACCATGTAAATAAAAACTATAGCATTTAAGACATTGTTTATTTTATAGGTGTACTAGTTTACGTATCAATTTAATTATTGTGCATTGTCCTGGTAAATGTACATTAGCAAATGTAATTATGCACACATAGTTACTATATTCTGTTCACAATTGTCCTAATGGGCAGATGTCAGTGACGTACAGCTCCGGTACGGTTAAGGAACAAAATTGGTAGAAAATGACGAATTACTTGTACATACCATGGGTTCCTTAAAATTGGGTCTCTGATTTTCTGAGCTCGGTAAGGGCTGCCGGTCGCATTTTTCCTTGCCCTTAATCCATTTGCATCCTATTCTTCGTCTCGACCTCACTACTTAACGCTGTTCGCCAACAACTTGAACCACTACAACCTGACATTTTGTTCTAGCTGAAACACAAGTCTTCTCTGAAAGCTCCAATTTGTCAGACTTGCAATTTCCCCAACACAATCTTCACTCTAACTTTTGATGCAAAGGAGGAGTGTGTGACTATCTCAATGCCAACATCGCTTGCAAAAAATTGGTTTAAACATTCTGATCCTAAATCTGTGAAATTCTACTGTTGCATTTATAGGTCTCCTAATGACAGTAACCTTCAAGACTTAGTATGACAGTTTCATATACTACTAATCCTGCTGGTCATAGCGCAGAAACTATTTCATTTGATCTCACACAAATGATTTTTAAACCCACAAGAATCCCTGATAGCTCTACCCATTCTACACATCTTCTAGATCTCTTCCTTGCATCCAACCCACTTGTATATAAAACTTCTGCCCCAACTAGGTCTACCTGACCATTGTCTAGTAGAAAAAACTTCTACTGTCCCTAATTGTTCTGTTCGCCACAATTAGTTAACCATGTACATAGTAAACGTAAGTGTTTAAATATAAATTTTTCGATTTTTGTTCCTGAATAAATTCTTGGCCTACTCAATTTCTTTACAAAAAATACACTTGAATACGTGCTGACTGCTGATAAAGTTAAAAGCAATATATATTCTCACGTTTGTATAAAACCGTTGTTCGCGCTCCTTTATTATACAGAACCATAATCAAAAAGTTTATATAAACTTTTCCAATCTTGTAGCCTGACAAGATTAATCCCTAAACATAATTTCAGAAACCCGCTCAGGCTAGATCAAGGAGAAATCGAACGCCTATACTTGTCTCCCAAGGCATTCTCTATACAAATCTGCAGCCGTCATACGATCAGGATTATTGATTTATTGTAGTATTGTTTATGTTTTTAAGATAAAATTATACTTTGTTTCTTATTGTATAAGATTAGTGCCGTTTATAATTACCTAATTATACGTTACTAAATCCTTATTTCACATTGCAAACAATATGCAATATATGTACTGCACCATTATGTTTATTAGTCAGTCTGATAAAAGATAGCTAATTATAAAAACAAACCACACCACATCTATGAACTTGAGCTAAAAATAATAATATAAATAATTGAGCGTACCGAAAGTGTTCGTTGCAGTTGAACATAGTTAAACTAATTTGAACTGTTCTACAAATTCTTAAAAATGTAGTTTTAAATATATTAATTTAATGTTATCAGGCATAATGTTTAGTGTTTTATAATTTTTAGTATACAACTAAACATAATGCATGTATATTTATTTACATGTATTAATTACAATTTTGTTAACTAATCTAAATCATAATTTTACTAATTATTAAAAATTGTAGTTTCGTATGTACATAATAATAAAAACTAGAATAAATATGAAATTATTTACAAGTGTTTTAATGTTAATGGAATACTCTGTAACAAAATAATGCATGTTTTCTACTTGTCAAAATTTATCTCTATGTATTGTTTAAAATGGTACATAAGAATATTTCTTTACTGAATGTTTGTGAAAAATGATTTTTTGTAGATTAGTAGCAGAAGTAAAGAATTGTTAACATAAAACTTATGTAATGTACGTAAATTATGTATTTACATTAATTAAATATTATATGAAAACTTGTTAAATTTAGTAAACTTTCACCATTAACACTCATAATAAAATACTTACCTTTTTGGGATTTTTAATGGTGTACTTTAAATTATACAATCTAAACGTTTCGATAACACTTACAGTTATCTTCGTCAGTAGTAATGTTTGTTAAAAATTGTTAAAGATGTAGTAAACAATTTTGTCAAATTTTTCAAATTTAAAGTACACCATTAAAAATCCCAAAAAGATAAGTATTTTATTGTTAAATTTAGAATTACAATATTTATGATGCGCGAATATTAATTTCACTGTTAGTACTTTTTAATATTGTCTATAAAACGAATTTTCTACAGTTGTGTAATTTTATAAAAATCGTAAAAGATGGACATTGTTAAATTAAATATACACCGTGTCCACAAATTATTGGCGGATTTCATAACGCTATAGCTTCACTAATACTTAACATAAATGTATTAGAAAGAGGGAAGTTTTAATTTTTAAGATTTTCATTTCATTTGTCATATTTTCATTTGTCATTGTTGTTGCAGAAAATGGCTGCTCTACCAAACGAAAGCGGCTGGTGTGTGCTTGAATATGCGCGAACCGGTTCAACGGGCATTTATTTAGACGCCAATTTGGACGTCCTGCACCTCCCGAATCGTCAATCCGAAGGTGGTACAAACAATTACGCGACAGAGGATGTATCTGTCATCAAGGGAAAGGCGGCACGGGAAGGCCAGGTGGAAGTGAACAAACGATTGAAAGATTCCGTGAGAGCTTCATAAGGAGTCCTAAAAAATCAGTACGGAGAGCCAGTCAACAGTTGCAGATACCAAAATCAACAGTGTGGAAGATTGCACGGAAGCGATTACAGTTATTCCCGTACAAACTGCAACCTGATGATCCAGCAAAGAGGACAAGAGTTTGTTGGGACGAATCATGAGTGACGAAGCGACACTTCATTTAACTGGAAAAGTCAATAGACATAATGTTCGGATATGGGGTTCTGTGATTCAGATAGAACGTGATAGTCCAAAAATAAACGTGTTTTGTGCAGTTTCTAAAAGACGTGTGTTTGGCCCATTTTTTATTGTTGAGAACTCTATCAATGGAAACGTTTACCTGGACTTGGGATTCATATTCCAACAAGACGGTACCCCTCCACATTGGTATACGGACGTCCGTGGATACCTCAATCGAATCCTGCCATGTCGATGGATTGGCCATGTAACACCTTCTGCACCTGGCCTCCACGTTCATCTGACCTTACTGTGTGTGATTTCTTCCTGTGGGGTTACGTCAAGGATAGTGTTTACAATCCTTCACTTCCAGCGACGTTGGCGGAATTGAGAAGGCGCATTACTGCAACCATTGACATCAGACAAGATATGCTTGAGAGGGTTTGGCGTGAATGGAATCACCGGCTGGAGATCTGCCGTATCACACGTGGTGCTCACATCGAGTGCATTTAGACTAGACTTCAGACTTCTCTCTTTCAAATGGTGGTTGAATCGTGCATTTATGTTAAGTATTGGTGAAGCTATAGCGTTATGAATTCCGCCAATAATTTGTGGACACGGTGTACATTACAGTGAATATTTAATAGTGTTTTACATTAATAGCATGGTATATAGGATTTTGTTGGCGAGAGGTAAAGTTCATTGGCGAGCCTGTAATCTCCTCGGACCAGTAATAGTATATTACATAATAAGGGTGGTAAGTAGCCTATTACGCATGAGTGCATTATTACTATCACAAGCGAGCGGATCTCATAATATAAACGAGTGCGTAATAGGCATTACCACTATGCTTTTTTACTCCTATAGAGGATAAAAGTAGTGACCTATGACTAGTACCACTTAATAAGTTCCTTTATCTTTGAACGTTTTATACATAAAATAAATTATTCTACAAGTGTATTACAGGATTTTATGGTTCATTTCAATTCTCACAAAAAAGTTAGAGTAAAAATTCCAACTATAAAAATTAAAACTCGTGGCGCCATTGGTTTCGTTTGTTAGTGAAATTAAACAAATTAACCCCACTTTTATGGTTAATGATAATATGAAACTTCATTTTATTAACAGAAGTTATTGTTCTAAAGTAAGTAATGAACATTACTTACTTTAGAACAATAACTTAAATAATACTATGAAAAAGAAACTTTTTTAAAAAGCACGCTTTTATTTACGCGGAGGAAATGCACTAAAAAGGAGAAAATAATTTTTTTTGCACTAAAATGTGATCAAAAATCTTTACGACTAAAAATAAAAGCGTGGTGCAAAGAAAATTATTTTCTGCTTTTTAGTGCACTTTATACGCGTTAATAAAAGCTTGCTTTTTTCACAGTGTTATTTTCTACTTTTTAGTCTTGTCAAACATTTAAATCGATTATCGACCATGCTACACCTATTTTTTTTAATCCAAGATTATTTGTTTAAAATAATTAGTTATGATTTAATTTCTAAAAAGCTAAAAAAAGTCACATCGTCAATACAATAAAACGAAAAAAAATACAACCGAAAGCGGTCACCCATCCAAGTACTGACCGCGCCCGACGTTGTTAACTTCGGTGATCGGAAGAGAACCAACCAAACCAACCAAAATAAATTTATCTACAACGTTATTACAATTTTATACAACAATACATACAATAGGCATATTTTATAGTGCATAGAGTTACATTTATTGTTTGTTTATTTTTACATAATAGTATTAGAATTCCTACCATCAAGTTTACCTCTATAGAAGATTAATGTTTCACTTTGCAGGAAAATAAAGTGCAAAAACCTGCTTAAGATAATTTGAATAATGTCTACAGTTACTTCACACGCAAGGGTGTTGTTTGCGTTACTTATAGGGTCGTTAGTACCTGCATATTTACCGTTGCTCGAATATCGGTAATTTTTGGTAGAGTAATTTATGTTTTAATCGGTATGTTAGATTATGTATTCTGGTTTTTGTTAGATCTATCGTTAGAGACATCCAACTGTATTTCATAAAAAATTTGTGCTGTTCTTGTACGTACTCCGGTATTGTTTCAATTTGCGATTGTTCGTGTAGATCTTTTATTTTAGTGTATTGGTCGGCGTTGTTTACTAGTCGAAGGCATTTGTTTTGTATTATTTGTAACCCGTGTGAAGTTTGTTTGTTCGTCGTTTGTCGGTGTTTGTTGGCTATTTTTGAACGTTTGTCGGTTTTTCATTTTATAATAATCACGATTGTAATTTAGGCGTGAAGTTGTTCGCCGCCCAACTGACGAAATTTTACGTTTTTCAATTGCAATCGTTTGTCGGTGTTGGTTGGCTATATTTTAACGTTTTTCGGTTTTTAATGTTTACCATAATTAACGATAATAATTCAAGGATGAAGTGAATCTCGATCTTTTAAAATTTTCAGTTTTTTTATTGCAATAGTTTGCTGGCTTTTACCTACTACACCTTACACATTGACATGAAATTACGTGAATTGATACAATATTGAATGCAATATGCATCCATGTGGGTAACGGCATTTTCAAACACTTTTAGTAACAACACAAAATGTGTTAGTGAATAAAATTACACGTCATTTTTAAATACACACCTTATTCATTTTAGGTACCACGTAAGAAGAACACGAGTAAAATATTTTCAATCGTTCTCTGAAATATGTTTTCGAAATGCGAATATTGGAGTAGTACATAAAACAAATTTGTTACCAAATGGAAATATTTTCGGTGTTGTTAGATTTTTGTATCAAATACATGCCCGTTCAACTCAATTATGTAAATTATGTTGTGCGCTGCATTAGACAATACTTATAATACAAAGGAGGGGCACGTTTTAAATGTAAAATACCTTTCGGTCAGAATTTAACCAAATTTTGATATGTTGAAGAACTTGACCAATTGATCAAATGTCTTCATTGCCCGAAAGCTCAAAGCTCAACAGTTTTTGATATACAGGGCCTGCAATATCACTATTTGATACTTTCAATATATCATAAAATGGCCATTTTGCCAATATTAACCGCAAAACTTAGTGGAATGTTATTTTTTGTGCTACTGGTTACAACCTTTTCTTTACTTTCTTTATTTTTGTACATACACCTGATATACAGGGTGAGACCAAATATATGTATCTGAAAAGAATTATACGGTGGTATTGTTTTGATATTTTGGTGAATGGAAGTTAACACATATATATGTCCATTTAAATTATTATTGCAAGTTAAGTCCCCTAGACGTCCGTTATACAGAGTGTTTCATTTCTTTAATAGATTTAATTGAGTATTATTATACTTCCTAGTTAATTTTCTGATAACTTATTGAAATGTCTATATTAAAATAAACTATTTGCTAACTGTATATACCTACATAATAGTCACGATGTGTTTATACTGATACTGGGTGTCCAAGTACAAAGGACTAAAGCGATATCTTAAACTTCATATAGGTACGGAAAAAACCGTTAACATAAAAAATCCCTTGCAATTGGATGTCGTTGCGAAATACAAAGCTTTTGGAGATTGACAGATAGAAAGGTTAGATGTGCTTCATTTATTATGCTCACTATTTTCTAATAAAGTTATATTTAGTATTTACTTATTCGTTTAAACCAAAACCGTAATGTGGTATTGCGCTTTTTCTTCTGCTTTTATTCGTACAACTAGATTTTTTTCTGATTTTGCACTTTTCTTTCCGTTTTTCATACTACAATTATTATGTTTTTCTATTCCCAAACTTATAAAATAACAACAATATAGTAGGTGGCTATGAAACGTTAAAATTAATCCACTAATTAAGTGATATTGTTGATGCTTAGTTGCAAATCTATTTTTTGAATTAAAATCGTTGAAGAGTTTATGTGAAAAATCGAATACCATGTTTTGCTTGTGAAAATGCTTTAGTTCCCAGGGTTATGGTGAAAATAAGTGGTGAGGTAAATGCAAGAAAGCAGGAAATTGTGATTGCACGTAGCGGCGAAGCAAATCTACCAGAGCGGGTCATAATAGAAGAAACTCGAATCTGCAATGTCTGCAATATTTCAGGGAAATTCAAGCAATAGACAATAACCCAAATTGTTGGCGATTAAATGTGCTACAAAGGTCAACTCACTTATGCTGCATTTGTAACGATGGGAATGATATACATAAAATATCCATGAAAGGTAGAATTCATATTTTTGTTGAGAGATACGTACTGCTGTAATATTCATTTGGATGAGAATGGTAATCTGTTTGAGTTTCTGCTCCCTGCGTTACGATATGTAAATCGGCCATTATTAGCAGGTAATGAAATTTATATTTTTTACAAGCATTACGTAAGGAAATTAAGAAAAAAGCTACCACACGGCTTACGAAGACGAAAATAACTTCACAGATTCTCAATTTAAAGCAGTTTCTCCTATAACCAAATATCAATTTAATAATCTTTTCAACTTTTGTGACCCCGTTAGAATAGGAAATTCTTTGAGATATGTAAGTAAAAAGATCTTTTAGCATTCCTGTGCAAGTTACGACAAGGTCTTAGTGATAGTTTTTAGCGGTTATTTTTAATTATTCCACAAGACAACAAGCCAGTTTATCTATATCTCTAATTAGACAATCTCTTTCTGCAAGATTTGTACCACACAATATTGGATTTACTGCTACAACAAGAGACAGCTACATCGAAAATCATGTAACTCCTTTTGCAAATCGTCTATATAATCAAAACCTGGATCGGCCTCAAGTTATAGTGTATAATGGCTGTACTTATCTAGAAATAGAGAAAATTCTTGTTTTAAAGTGTTGCGACAGTCCTACTGTACTTATAAGGGTAAACATCTTATCAAGCCATCTCAGCTTGTTGCCCCGGGCGGATTTATTCTAGACATTCAAGGGCCATATTTCTCAAATTATGAAAACAACGATGCTAACATACTTATAAGTGAATTTAATAGAGATGTGAATGGAATGCGTGAATGGTTTAATGAAGGAGATATTTTCATTCTCGACCGCGGGTACTTGGATGCTATTCCAGCTTTAAATAGATTAGGTATTAATTTTAAAATGCCAGCCTTTTTGCCCATAGGTCAGCTACAGTTATCCACAGAAGAGGCTAATGATAGTCGTCTCGTTACGAAAACCAGGTGGATCGTAGAAGCACGCAATGGGCACTTAAAATCAATTTTTAAATTTTTTAGCTTTAAGATAAAAACACCCCACATTTGTAATATTGCTGATTTTCTTAAAATTGCTGGAGCAATTATAAATAAATATTTTCCACCCATTTTAATGCAAGATGCTACTATTGAGCGAGCTGAAAATATTCTTCAAAAGTTCAAGAGCCAAATGTTGTTCAAGCCAGGGTTGAGAAGGAAAACTTACGCGCTAAAAGGGGCAGATGGGTTGATTTAAATGAAATTATCGTTCCCTCATTCCCACGTTTGTCACATTCCTATCTTAAAGAGTTCACTGTAGGTATTTTTCAATTAAAGCTTGCTTCTTCTTATATACAGGACAATGAAACAGAGGAACGCCAGGTTCAATATCAATTTGATGAAAACTACGAACCCGGTTTTATACGGGTAAGGATATATTCTCGCCTCAGAAATGCTACTCGTTACCAGTTGTGGATTGCATTTGTGCCGAATAATGAGGAAGATGAACCTAACCCAATATTAGGTACTTACTGCACCTGCAAGACTGGTGCCAGAACTTTAGGTACTTGTTCTCATGTGGCAGCTGTACTATGGTTTTTAGGATACGCTAGGTATCAAGAGCTAATCAAATATCCTTCTACAAATGTTTTAAATCATATACTAAATGCAAATAATGTGGAGGTGATAGACATTTAACATTTGATTATGCAACTTTTTGATTTCTATGACAATGGTTATATCAACACCAAAAATTATTCACTGTTTTCTGCCTCATCATTTCAGTTAAATGATATCTTATTAAGCTTAGATATTTTTAATATATTAAAATACGTTCATTAACGTTTCTACATAAACATTTCTTATTTCCAATGACTGTACAAAGCGGTAGTGATGATGGAGGTAGACCTGCGAAACCGGTCTGTCGATGGTGTGAACAGTGAAGACACTAGTATCTTAAAGAATTTTCTTTTCTTAGTTTTGCAAAATAAAGATGAACTTCGACAAACGCCTTCTTTATCAAAAGACTCTACTGAAAATTTTATTAGAAAATAGTGAACATAATAAATGAAGCACATCTAACCTTTATATCTGTCAATCTCCAAAAGCTTTGTATTTCGCAACGACATCCAATTGCAAGAGATTTTTATGCTAACGGTTTTTCCGTACCTATATGAAGTTTAAGATATCGCTTTGGTCCTTTGTACTTGGACACCCAGTATCAGTATAAACACATCGTGACTATTATGTAGGTATATACAGATAGCAAATAGTTTATTTTAATATAGACATTTCAATTAAGTTATCAGAAAATTAACTAGAAGTATAATAATACTCAATTAAATCTATTAAAGAAATGAAACACTCTGTATAACGGACATCTAGGGACTTAACTTGCAATAATAATTTAAATGGACTAATATATATATATATATATATATATATATATATATATATATTGTGTGTGTGTGTGTGTTAACTTCCATTCACCAAAATATCAAAACAATACCACCGTATAATTCTTTTCAGATACATATATTTGGTCTCACTCTGTACATCAGGTGTATGTACAAAAATAATGAAAGTAAAGAAAAAGTTGTAACCAGTAGCACAAAAAAATAACATTCCACTAAGTTTTGCGTTAATATTGGCAAAAATGTCCATTTTATGATATATTGAAAGTATCAAATAGTGATATTGCAGACCCTGTATATCAAAAACTGTTGAGTTTTCGGGCAATGAAGACATTTGATCAATTGGTCAAGTTCTAGAACATATCAAAATTTGGTTAAATTCTGACCGAAAGGTATTTTACATTTAAAACGTGCCCCCTCCTTTCATTAACCAACAAAATTGTGAAATTTTCTAATTTTTTAAATCATTTATGAATCTTGGTCCCAATAAATTGGTCCTACAAAAACGAGCTGCTCTATTATGAAAAATATATCCTGAAGTTGTAGCAAAGCAAGTTGATGACAAAATTACGTCATCAAGAAGTGATGCTTTTGATAGTGCTGGCAACTGGAAAAAAATTATGTACGATTCTCCTAGTGCTGTTGAAGTTCGCGAATGGTCAAATAATTTGTGTCGAATGGAAACATTCAATGTACACAGTCTATATGTAAATCACACAACTATAAGTAATTTTGCCCATAATTATGAGTTAGAAATATAGTTTTTAACTCGAAATGGGGTTAAGTGGATAGCGGCGTAGATTAAATACTCAAAACCTTCTCCATGAAATATTTATTTATTAGCATAAAGTTAACATCTATAATCTTTACACTGCGACATGTGTCTACAAAAAATTGTCATCATCAGGCTAATCGAAAGAGTATAATGCTACGGGAAACCATAACACAATAGAATCATAAATTATATATGTCAAGTTAAGTATTAAATTTAATTCTGAATTTTAAAAAATAATTAATGAAATTGAAGATAAAATTTTTAAAAAACCTTTTGGAAACGTAAAATAGGTAAAAAGGAGAACTATTTGTAGCCTCCACTGCTACCACGACACTAAAACTAGAATGCTGAAGGCACCTAAGTAAACGGTCGGCAACTTCAATAGCACTCCTGAAGTAAAACTAAGCGAATCAAGTATGACTATAAGAAGTACGAAGAGTTAAAATTGGCTCCAGTATGTGGTCTCCACTACCACCACCAGGGCTGAAGGCACTGAAAGGAAAATCTGGCTATCTCTACTGGAACTGACCTAAGTATTGTAATGGAGGCACTAGAAATTCGAATTTCGCGCTGATAAGATAAGATAAAATGCTAGACCTTGTTTCGGTGAGTATTTGCATAGTAAACTGGAAAGCTTTTAAATATACGCGGCAATTTGCGGATATAACTGTTTGGAGGGAGCAAGTAGAGACGCTGTCATAATGAGGTGTAATCGTTAGTCAGTCGCGCTAAGTAAGCGATCAAGAAAAGTCGCATGTATAGTAGGCAACCGGAGTTGGTTGAAAAGCGATTGCTGCAGCTTGATTTTGCTGCAATTAAAATTGTGAAATTATAACGAAAATTCAGTTAGTATTGTGTTAAGAGAATATAAGTGATATTTTCCTTATCAGTGAGAAAGAAAAGCTAAAAAGAATTAAAAGTGTAAATATTGTCAAATTGGTGGTAATAAAAAGATTGCGTAATAATTTACAATAGCGTGTTGAACGCGTTCCAAGATGATGTTTTGAAAGCGAATGATAAATGTACAATAAGACAATCGACCCAGTTAATAGATGGATACATAAAGTATAATAACTAAAAAACATTGATAATTAAATCATGGTCTTTCGTACCTCGCTTGCAGTTTGTTGCGCACGTCGTTTGTAATTAAAACTCAACAATTAAGTAAAAACTGTAGTGTAAATATATCGAGCAATTATTTACTAAAATCATTAAATTAAAGAAAATTAGAATAGTATTCATCCCCAACAAAGATCCAAAGAAGATAGTGAAAGGCACAAAGATAACAAGGCGCCAGCAGTCTATAACCTATGTGAGACCCTTCACCGGTTCAAGGAAAGCAAGCATTACGTCACCAGTTCGAATAAAGCCATAACAAGTAAGAACCTTTTGATAGCATAAATAAACGAAAATTGGTGTGTTTTATTTATTTTTAAATTTATGTTTAGACACAAATGCTAAACGAAAATATGTTTCGTTGATTATCTGTAAAGGATTGTTTTTGCATGTTAATATTAAGAAAATACTAACAGAATTAGAATCATTTTTATATAATGCTGTAAACAAAACAGTCTGCATATAGAATTTGACTTAATTAAATATTATCACTTTTGATTCATTTTATTATTGAGTGTTGCAAATCTTAAAAGCTTATACTGCATGTGTAAATACTGAATAAAGCAAGATCAATTAATTGCAAAGTACAGGTAATTAATAACCTCAGATTTAGGATAATTTTGATGAATGATAACGATAACCATTTAACCCATTGTTAAGCTAGCTGGAGCATCCCGATAAAAGGAAAAATGAATTTATTGATTAATTATTAAAATTCATTTATACAAACAGAAATGTGATAACAATAAAAGTCAAGTTTAGTTAATGAACTATCTTTATAAATTAAAATCACTTAGCTGACTTCGAATCGTTTCACATTTTCATAAAAACAATATCAAATTTTACTCAATGATTTTGGAAATTGTAAAAGATTTAAATGGAACCCAAACAGTATTCTTTGCAACCAGGTGTATGCAAGCAAGAAAATAATCGCAGGTAATACGCCCATTACAAAATAGCCCACAACAGTAGGGCGAGCAAAGGGAACTATTACAAAATGGTGCCCAAATGTGAGGCCCATTACAGTCTGGTTGTAAACAAGTTAGGTTAACGCATCATTAACATATTCTAAAATCGTAGATAAGTTCTATAAACGGAAGGTTAAACATCGTAGATCAGTTGAAAAATTTTTAAAAATTGTAAAAACGAAGCGAAGGTTAAAAGGTTAAATTTAGAAGTTTTAATAAAATTAAGAACTCCATGGGAAAAAATTTGTAATTAATTAAAATTTGTTGAAAGGATTAAACATAATACAAAACCAACGCGCTTGACTTCTTTTTCCAACGCAGTCAAGCGCATTGTCGGTTTATCTTGTTACATTGTAACGATCCAGACATCCCTGTCAGAGATGTCATTGGGGTTTTCTTTATTAGATATATTATGTTTAATCTTTTCAATAAATTTTTACTTAGGTGCCTTCAGCATTCTAGTCTTAGTGTCGTGGTAGCAGTGGAGGCTACAAATAGTTCTGCTTTTTACGTTTCCAAAGAGTTTTTTAAAAATTTTATTCTTCAATTTCATTAATTACTTTTTAAAATTCAGAATTAGATTTAATACTTAACTTGCCATATATAATTTATAATTCCATTGTGTTATGGTTCCCATAGCATTATCCTCTTTCGATTCGCCTGATGATGACAATTTTTTGTCGAAACATGTGGCAGTGTAAAGATTATAGATGTTAACTTTATGCTAATAAATAAATATTTCATGGGGAAGGTTTTGAGTATTTCATCCACACAGCCACACAACCATAGTTGAACGCGGTTTTGGAAATTTAGAATACTCTATCATGACACCGTAAAAGTGTTGATACATAAGAGGGTTTGAGGATTTGTCTTGTACGTTAGAAAATTCTCCACACTCTATTGATTTCTTAAATGAAACATTTCGGTAGGTAAGCACAAATATTAGCATGTAATTAAATCTATACATTTTTAGGTTATGCTATGCTCTATAACAATATTGTTATATTGCATATACGATTAATTCTTTACCTTGTTGGGGTTTTCCTTTTAATACTATGGGTGGGGGTAATTTTTCTTTTGACGCTTTGACAGGTCGTTTTCATGCAGAATCAAGGCCTCCGAGTCTGTTTTATTGTTACCAGTTAGGTATTTGGGTAAATTTACATTGATCTCATTACACTTTGGATCTTTTCGTATACTTTATCGTTAATATTAATACTATTATATACACTATTTACACTTTGTTGTTTATACGTATTACTGCTCACTGTATTGTTTTGACCGATTAACTTATTTCTTTTCATGCACAGTTAACTGCGTCACGTTATACATTAAGTGGTTAATTCTCTATCACTAATGAAATGTTTTTGCTCTCATACAGAGCGGGCAGCGTTAGGGGCACGCTCTGTAACACTATTACTATTACTCGCTAATTTTATTTAGCGACTTTTCGCTAATTTTATTTAGCGACTTTGTTTGTTATCAGAGCTTATTATACACGCTTACACTTCGAAAGCTCAGGTAAGACCGGGGGAGAACCGGTGCTTTCAAAGTGGTATGGTCGTTGCCTTTGTAAAATGTCGTTCTTATTATTTTCTCACATGAAAGATATTTATGTTAATTATAGTTTAATTAAGCTAACCGGTAAATGCTAAAAGATTGTATTGTCATCGGGAATACATAATTTTTGACAGTTTCAAGTCGAATGGACTTGTAGAAGTGGTCAAAAAATCGATTACAAGTTTTGACGCATACAACATACAAACAGTATGAGTTAAATAAAAGCGTGTAATAAAGTACTAAGTGGGATCTGTTAGTAAAACGAGGTACATATATATTTTTGTATTTCGAACTAGTTAAATTTATGAGCAATTTTTGCAGTTTATGATAATGGACTATGATTATTCACACTGAAGTAAACGGCATATGTGAGTTATGGTGTCTTTGGCGAAGCTTCCTAATCATAAATGGTACTTTCAAATTTGACACTTAATAAATTCTATACTACATGGTAGTGGCAGTTGAGTTAAACATAGAATTGTCATGATTGTCTGCTGCGTTTTATAACTCACAGCTGCTTTAAAAGTCAGGAGATCACTAACTGCATTGCTTAAAATGGTGACAGAAGTAATGCCGCAAGTTAAAATAACCTAAATATACTGAATATCTTATTACATTACAAGTAAAAAATGTTAAATATGCCTTCTTTAATACATACTGTGAATGTAGTACCTACCTCATGTATAGAATTATTATAAAGTTAGTTTTATCTCAATTAATAAAACAAGGAGTTGCAGAAATATATAATAACATAAATAATTAATGCATCCAGATAAGTAGAATTTGCTTATTTTCAGATTTTCAAAATAACTACAGTCATAAGCTACTTGAACTTGTAACATATTGATAGATAAGATCAGATCGAAAGTTATTATCTAATAACCTAATTTTTCTATTTTAAAACATGAAACGTGCCAACATTTGACTGTCGTTGCCTGAATGCAAGTTTTGGATTTGTGTTCTTATTTGTAAATATATTTACATTATTTATGTATATTTAGCATATTGTAGCATTTTTTTTCTTTCAATAATTAAATTCTATATCTACCCTGTACTGCATGCTTACAATTATTTATTTGGTATTATCAATTGCCATTATTCTTGTTTGCTATTTTTATCCCAAGTACGTTGAATATTTATATTTTAGAAATTTAGTGTGGTATTCTTTTTGAGACACATATGTGTTTGTTTATGTAAATGAAACACTTTGTCTTAGTTAGTTTTAATGAAAATAAGTATGGCGTTTCTATTAGTTGTCTGTATCTTCAATATTCAAATCTCATTTTAATGTAAGTTTACTAATGGCCGGTTGTATAAAGCCTATCTTAAATTTTAAGGCTTTCTTAAGTCGTTAAGAACGTCTCAAATATAATTTTCGGTTGCATAAACGTCATCCGCCATGTTTAAGAAGGTCTTTTAAATTTCAGACGTTCTTAAGTTGATACGTTCTTAAACTAAAAATCAGGTTGCATAAACAAATGCTGCTAAATCTTTCTTAGATTTGAGATATCAATATCGACATCTTAAATTAATTTCCTTTCGATTTAAAATTCAGAAAATTCAGTTTTTGTTCTATTCTTATTAAATTTTCATTGTATTTTCATTAAGAGCGACTATTGTTACAATACATATTTTTAATTTTTAATAAATACCAAAACAATTACAAGTACGTAATACGTACACAATCATATTTATTTATAATATAAACAAATCATTTTAGTAACTATGTCTGATTCGTCACTTTCCCCTTTGGAAGATTTTCAACCTCGCCTTCGAAGACGTAGACGTCCGAGAGTATTTAGAAATCGCACTAATCCCATGGTTATTCTCAACGATACCGAATTTTATGAAAGATTTCGGTTCTCAAAAGCGATGGTACGAGATCTTTTATTACGTATAGGTAACAACAAGCCAGTAACCCAGCGAAATAAATCGATCGATAGCACAAATCAAGTATTATATTATATTATAGTACTTACATCTTCATCGGCTGCGGATGCTTTCAACTTCTGTTTAAAATTGACGTATAAATGCTTCAGCTGACGCCAGTCTCTTGAACCGGACGTAGCTGAAGCATTATACGCCAATGAAGTGGCCTTCCATGCTTCTTCCTTTTTTTTATTATTGATAAAATACGTCTTCTTATTTTCTATGTTTCGGTAACTAAAATATGGAAATGATTTGTTTTAGGAATTGATTCAACTCCAAGGTTATGAATTAATTGAAGTTACAACATCATGGAATTTGTTGCTCGTTTCTACTTATTTTTATATCTAATTAAAATAATACTTACCGACTAATTAAGCCGAGAAGCAATTGCTTCTCGAATTCGGTGTAATTCGCACCCCTTTTTTTGTTATATTATTATCCATTTCTAAGGCAAATAATTTATTATTGGAATAATATTATAAATCAAGACGTAAATTACCACCGTGAACTGTTGATAACTGCAATAACCTAAACAAACAATCTAACCTCAATTCATTAAAATCATTGCTGTCAACGCGTCGAACTAACGAAATTACCAATATTGCCACATGAATCGCATACTTAGTTAAGAAGAGCTTAAACTAATTTAACTTTCTTTTATGCAACCCAATTAAATTTAAGAAGAGAAATCATACTCTCGAATTCCTGCTTCCCTAATTATTTTAGGTAAAAACTCTAGAGAAACTTTTCTTCAAAGAATTATTAATGGTTTTGCATCTTTCTTTAGTTCTACGCATTTGCCACCTACAACTCATTCTTTTACTGCTGCTCAAAACATTTTACACTGCAGTAACTGCACTTCAATGTCGAACTTTTCCGAAAATGAAATTAAACAATTCTTAAAAAAACTAATACTCCAAAACTGTTGGTGTTGATCTACTTTCCAGTTTATTATTTAAAGGTTATGGCTCCCATCTTTAGCTTCCCGCTACGGATACTATTCAATTTAATACTTAAAACCTGCACCCTTCCAGATATCTGGAAGGTGGCTAAAATCTGTCCTGTATTCAAAGGTGGCGACCGGCATGAAATTAAAAATTATCGGCCTATTATTATTATATCGTGTAATTTTGCAAAAATTTTGGAATGGTGTTTTGCGACCGAATTTGTCCTATGTTGTCTAAATCTATATCTCCGTCCCAGCATGGATTTATATCTAAACGTTCTACTGTTACTAATTTGGCTTCGTTCATGCACTATGTTACTTACGCCTATTATCGATAGTCGAGGACAAATTGGCGTGATATACACCGATTTCGCAAAAGCCTTTGATCGAGTTGATCATCACCTGCTGTTGAGTAAACTCGATACACTGGGGTGCAGCCACAGTCTTTTAAAACTTATGTCGTCCTACTTAACTAAGCGAGTGCAAAAAGTAGTATATAACGGTTATGGGTCTCATGAATTCCTTGTTACTTCAGGATCAAATATAGAACCACTACTGTTTCTCGTGTTCATAAATGACCTCTTACATACGATTAGATCAAATGTTTGCAGATGACTTCAAAGTATTTATACCAAACTCTATCAGAGATTGCTTATTCTTGCAAAACCAGCTTAATGTGATTAATAATTGGTGGGTTGAACACAACCTCAACTTAAATGTGTCTAAGTGCAACGTCATCTCACTTACACGTAAAAAAGGTCCTAGCACGTATAACTATAAGCTTGGACATGAACTTATTTCTCGTTGCACGTCTATCAAAGATTTAGGAGTTATAATAGCCGACAAGGTCGATTTTAAGAACCGCATTAATTTGATAATTAATAATGCCTTTAAACTTGAAAATCGAAAGTTATATAAATTCATAATAACAAATAACTGAGTACATATGTAATAATACAGCATATTGTGAGCTATATGATTATAGTTATTGCATTTTAATCATAAGTGTATAAGAGAAGTTTCCAATCACATTCGGAAGATATAAATTAGGTATTTTCTTTAATATCGTTCATCATATCCATTTTTAAAAAGGAAATCCTATTCATGTAGCATGATCTGCTTCAGTTTTAAAATAGAAGAAAATAATTTGTATTAGATAACATGTCGAGGAAGTAAATTGTATGATTAAAGTTAACGAAAAATGTTAGAAAGATTCATATAATTTATGAAATTGTGGAAGATGATACTGAACAATTATGATAAAAATAACTTACAGTGGTGTTAAAAGGAAGTGTAGTAACATATTAACATTGTTCGTGCAAATTAACTAAATGTGATGAATAGAGAGGTTATGGCCATTTCGAATTCCGTTAGTGAGATAGTATTTTACATTTTTGACTGTTTAGAATTTAAAATTAGGGTAACTTTACGTTTTTCGGGTCGTAGAATCCAATTATGACCATAATTTTCCTGTGGAAATTAGAATAAGTTAGACATAAGTAAATTTCTGTATGTAAAAATTCTTAAATAATGTAATTATCATACATAAGTAGCTTAAAAGCGAAATATGCCAAATGGGGTATCATTTTAAAGGAAATTTTGTGTAGAATTTAATGCTCCTAATATTTTTAAGATACATCCTTGTATAACGAAGATATTTGTAAAATTAAGAAATTGTAAATTTCAGAAATATGATCAAACAGAATTAAGATTCAGGTTTGTTTGTATAATGTAAAGGTCCAATCAAAATTGGTGGTTTAGAAAAATGATACTACATTTGAAAATTTTCTTGAGAGTCTGCTAACAACCTTGAAGATGAAAGCATGTTACTTTTGTTTAGAAAATGTAATCATCATGTAGGATGGGTAAGTTTATCTCATAACCTAATTCATATAAAAATAAAACATATTCAAACATTTTTAAACTACTTAAACAAAAGTGAGGTTATAGTAAATTTATAATAAGTGAAATGCTAAAGCGATATTTCAATAGAAATATTAAATAATGTTATTAATTTGTTTTAATATAAACAAAATTAATTAAAATCAAAATCGAGTTTATTACTTTTATAGAAATTATAAAAGTGTTAATAAATAAAAGTGCAGATAATTATTATATTAAAATTATACAATATTAAAATGAAGTGTTTCGGAAAAATTTAATAAGTAGCTTACCTAAGCTCAATATCAATCACTGGTGTGCCAGCATACTTCGAGGAATCCCCAATACATTTGATTTGGATAACGGGACTTCAATCTTGGAGATTGACGTAGCAGAAGAAAGAGTAAGAACGTTGTAAGTTATCTTATGTTATCAATCTCGGTTATGTTTATGAATAATTAATTACTCATGACACGACGTGTTTGAATAAAACAATTTAAGTTGAATTTAATTTAATTTCAAGACAGTAATTGAGGTATCTTAAAAGTTTTAATATGAATGTTTAATTTAATATCATCACACAACTAATTCTTTGAACCCTATCCTCTAAGTTGCTAGCCGAAGCAATATTCATTTATTAATCACAATCCTACTATATATATATATATATATATATATATATATATATATATATATATATATATATATATATATATATATATTTTTTTTATTTCCCAGAATTAGATCACAAACTATGTAAAAAATTTTATATAGATGTTTAATATAATTAATAAAATACTTATCTTTTTGGGTTTTTTAATGGTGTATTTTAAATTATACAATCTAAATGTTTCGATAACACTTACAGTTATCTTCGCCAGTAATAATATCTATTAAAATTGTTAAAGATGTTGAAAACAAATTTTTTCATCATTCTGTGAAAATTTAAAATTAAAATTTAAAATCTAAGAGTTTTATTTCGTAAAACGTGTTTCGCTTCACTTAAGAAGATAGGTAAGAGCTACGTCTCAATTTATTAAAAGGGTGGTCAATCATATTGTTGCAATGGGCAAAAGTTAGGTTCATCGTTTGATCGTACTACTACTACTACTACTTATTCAGAAAATATTTTTGTTATTGAGCACAATTAATACACCATTTTGAAATCTTTTCATTTTGTAGAAAAAGTAGTGGGTATATTGTTACTATCGCCAAATACTATATACTATATACTATAGGTATTAAAAAACTTATGCGACAGCATCTTAAACTTATTTGATCGAAACTTTTAATTTATACATTTATTAAAAATAAGACCAACCACTTAATTTAAAGGTCATACATTACTTATGATACGGTTATGGGAAATTATTTTAAGGTCACCATATGGTTGTTAGCAATAGTTCAAAAGAGAAAATTTATAATCTTACACTCTTGCTCTTTTAATTAAGGATATTATAGTCTACGAGCTATTTAGGAGTGTGGGAAGTATAATTTCGCGAACTGTAGTATTTATAAAAAAATATTCCATAAAGAAGTTTTACTCGTCTATATGCAGGGTGTTTAGAGTTATGATAATTAAAGTTTGATTTTTTTTAATGAAACATCTTGTATATTTTTACAATTGAATAGGGGTTTAAGTTACGATTACAGTGATGCAAGATTTTTTGAATTGGTATGCGGCGTTGTCAAGTTGTTGAAAAAATAGTATTTCCAAATTTAAGAACAACTGAGAAGCAAAGATACGGCGTAATTTCCTTTTAAAACACACAAATTAGATAAATATGTCTCCAATACCTTAATCGAGAATAACCCGAATGACCCAATTTTAAAAATCTTACATCACCGAAATGAAAATTTTAATCATTCAAATATGTAAAATATACAATGTGCTTCATTAAAAACCGAACTTTAAATTCTCACATTTTTATACAACACCCTGTACATAAACCAGTATAATTAAATATGGAGTAATACATCCTTATAAAACAATTTTTCATAAATACTATAGGTCATGAAATAAATGTTTCAACACTTCAGAAGAACCCTGTATAAAGATAAATAAGTTAAAAAAAAAGATTACACCTGCAACAAAAAGTGCATTTTTTCGACAGATATTTAACAGGTCACAGAGGTAGTTTGACAGATAGGAAGTCTAAATTCATCAAATAAGAAAACCAAATTGACAAACCGACTTTATTCCTTATTAATACCTATTGAAATCATATTACGAGAGAAGTTTAGAAAAATTTTAAGTTGGAGGATCCGTCTAGTACTACTAACGCGACATAATATTAAATAAACTAGGTTGCAGTATAATGTCTTTTTCATAACCGTTAATTATTTTCTGTGCAAAGAATAGAGTTTATACCACAGCAAGAAAGTATTTCCCTGACGTAGGCTACTAAAAGTTGTACTATACACATTATGGGGTTAGATGCAGTATTACCTATTTGTGAACATTATATCATTAATCGATAATTACATTAATTAATTGCGGTTGCATGTACCAGTTACTACTAATGTAAGTGCAACCCCACTAGCTCTCACCCCCATCTCTCCCTCCCACCCCACTCTCCTTCTCTCTCACTCTCGCTGTCTCTACTCCCCTCTCTCTCGCTCTCTATCATCTTTTCATAGATGGTACATTACATTCGGAAAAATATCTGGATCTGTTACAAGATCGTATTGGACCTGCTTTAAAAGAAGTAGTGAGAAACAGAAATGAAATAATCTGGTACCAACATGATGGTTGCCCGAGATGCTACAGCCAAGATGTAAAAGATTAAGCGTATTGAATCATTAATAATGTAAAATTAGAAGAATGTCATAAAATTAAGCAAAGGCAACTATGCGAAGTTCGGCAGGAGTTTTATGATAGATTGGGCTATTGTCTAGCAAATAATGGCGATTTATTCGAACATATGTTATAATGTTACTCGTTTTTGAAGTTATAAAATGTTAATACTATGGTATGTTAATAAAATGAAAATATTATTTAGGGTTCTTCGTTTTATGAAATATTATTTTTTTTCTCGTAGAATAGACATATTTTAGGCATTATGAGTTACATATTTAGTATTCAAGTAAACACCCTGTATATAACACATTCTATCGTCGAGAATCATACCTATCTTTTATATCTTTGGCTTATACACAATTATATAACTCGAATCTCATAAATCCGCCTGAGAATCCACGCCCCCTGCGAGTTGTGATTCCAGCAGTATAACACAATTATATAGTAAAGCTTAGGCTAACAGCTGCAATCATAATGTATATTGCATATAAATAAATTATTAAGCTATAATCATAACTTTATTTAAAACATAAATCTAACCCCTCTTATATTATATTTAATATATTATTAAACGTAAGAATAAGAAATCTATGCATAAAAATATCTCATGGTGTTATAAGGACGACACTTAACAATTCAAACAAACCTTGTGTAAGCTTAAATTCTTAACCTACGTTGTAATAAAATTATTTATTATTTTATTATATGTACCGAAATGTTTTAATGTTAATAATAATCCGATAACCCACATATTTGCAGATATTGCATTATAAGAACATAAAGGAGTCATAATAACGGAAATGAAATGAGCAAAAGGCATATTTTGAAATTTATTTGAATATATATCCTAGATACATTTTCATTTTATGGTAGAGATAAAAAAAAAGCAAAACTGGCAATTTTCAGTAAATTGAATATCGCCAAGACGAAGTGTGCTATTAAAAATCTTGAAGTATATTTATATTTGATTAAGAAAAATAAAATAGGGAAAGGATTGGGATATTACAACTTGTTCTATTTATGCAGAGCAAACAGTAAACGTTATTAGTAAACACAGTTAATAATTCAATAAAAAGTTATGTTCTCGGATGCTCGTTAGCATACTACAATCAAAAGTATAATTGTGGATCAACATCTTGTTACAAGTCAGACATTCAAAAGCAAAGAAATGTGAACTCTATTTGCAATATTACTAACTTAAAACCCAGGTTATAAAGTGAACTTACAAGAATCCTTAAACGAAAAACATTTTCACCTTACATGTTCTATTTTCTTTGTGAAATAATGGCTTTAGAAAAAAGATGTGCTGTAAGAAGCAAGCGATCTTCACGTTTGCTATTATTTGATAACGAACAAGGAATATTATGTGAAAACTGGAGAAAATACGGGGTAATATTTTATTTAAAATATGTATAGTTATAAATTTAATTTTTTGTAAAAAAACTAATACTTTGACGTTAACAAAACTGCTTCTTGGACGGAATAATTAGAAAAAATTACATATAAAATACTGGCAGTTTAGATAGAAAATTGTACTTTCTTTTTCAATTCGTTATGAATCAACTACAATTTTCCTTTTTTATTTTAATAGTTATCAACACACAAGCTATAAGTTGACATTTGAGACAAAGAGAACTGTATAGGAAATTGAATAGATTTTCGCTTGTAGAAAGTGGGTCTTTCGATACAGGTTCTGATGCAAGCACAATTTTTGGTAACTTTTTCATTTTCACACGATTTTTGGTGGGACTTTTAATTAAGAAATTGGTATACCTGACTATATCACTACTGTTATCTGTCGTCTGTCATATATATGAACATGCTTTTTAAACACTCAAATAACAATTCCAGTAGATGTTTGTATTTATAAACCTAAATGCTTTACTCAAAGAAACCTAACCGTCACATTAAACGAATAATATTATTCGTTTAATATGACGGTTTATCTCGAAAACGGTTCGAAATCGAAATAGCATTATCTGATTAAAGTCAATCTAAAATTGGATGTATACATATACAGTGTGTTCCATTTGAAAAAATTGACTTCCACTCCTTTTTTCATGTGAACAAAGTATCTGCATTTTTTAAAGACCCTGCATGAGGCAAATAAAAATATGACTCGAAGTGAAGATCCTCACTCCACTGCATTTCGAATTTGATCGTCTTAGTATCAGAGAGTTCAAGATTATCAGCGTTTATAAAAGTACATGTTTTGCAAAAAAAAAAAATCGAAATTAATTTATATCTCTTAAACGGTAATAGATAGGTATAGGGAAATAGTACATGAAGTTGTTGACAAAGTAATAGGAAATCATAATATGATATTATATACAGGGTGAAAAATCAAAGTAGTCGCTACTTTATAGTAGAAGCGGCAACGCCGTATCATCTAAAATATTTTAGGCGTGTAAATCATATTAATTTATGCATACTGTCAAATTTTCAGGTTGATCCGTTATCTGATTTGCCAGAAACGTCTAATTAACGCTCATCGTGAAAAGCCCTGTATAAATTGATAAAGATTCCTAGTACCTAACGTACGTTTTGGAACGTAAACGTAAGAAACTTAATCTTCATTATTAAAAGAACAATTATTATAAATTTTTACAGTAAGAATTTTCACCAGCATTTATGGAGATTCCAGCTACATTTTGAGAGCACACGTCGGTGTATTTTTCGCTGGCAATACTAGTTGGTCTCGTGAATGCGCGGGGATGAAGTTATTTTGATGGATTGGCCGATAGTATCTCTGCAACTTAATTTTTTTTCCTTTTAGATGCCTTTATATACCGCTCTGCTACAAAAGAAATTTTCTATCCACCATGTCGCTCTTGCTGTGGCTTGCTGAATGAGACGCTGATGATCGACAAAAGCACTATCCCGAATATTGATCGTAATTTTCTAACTTGGCACAAATTTCGTAATAATTCTTAGCCAAATTGGTTGCATGGTGCAACGGCAAATATGAAAACTCGTTTATGATTTACATGAGCAGGTCTTAAAGTAGTATAACGTTTGATTAGGTTTATTCATATTTCACTTTTGATGGCAAATAATTTTGGGCGAATAACTTTAGTTGATATAGTTACAAAAATGGAATCCGACTTATATTCAATATCATCAGTAAATACATTTGTGAATTCATCACGCCTGCATGCTCCAGAATAACCTATTATTAGATTTATCTATACAATGTATTGCTGTAATATACAGTGCGGTCATTTAAAATGGAAACTTGGAAATATTAATTTCTGTATTAATTTCTGTGATAATTTTTAGAAAAAAATCCTAAGACCCGTCGATTTTTATTTTTTAATGCGCACATTTGATGATAATTTCCACAAAAAGTGGTATCAAAATTCAAAGATTCAAGTCTCAAAATTGCGCTATTCTTGCAACAGAATTACTATTATTACAACAAAACACATCGATTAACATTAAAAACTGAACATTTAATTTGACAAAAGTAACAAAACAACATTTAAAGGTGGTGTTCGAACTTGCAATCCACGAACTTTTGACACATAGGAAGTATGTACAGGAAATTCTAAAGAACGTTCTGGAGTGTTCTGCAATGGTAGCTCTAATTTCGGCACGTATTCGATGTTTTAGGTCCTATGGCTTGTGGGGCCTTTTCAAAAAGGCTTAATGTGCGAGTTCT
This sequence comes from Vesta saturnalis, assembly GCA_036346205.1. Taxonomy (NCBI): domain Eukaryota; kingdom Metazoa; phylum Arthropoda; class Insecta; order Coleoptera; family Lampyridae; genus Vesta; species Vesta saturnalis. The sequence continues at coordinate 661,147 of JARFJB010002319.1, read as the reverse complement.
TTCGCAAATTCAACAAAATATTACAGTACATACAGATAATTTCGCATTTTCCGAAATTTCCCTACGACCTCTAGGACAATTCCTTAAATTTTGCAATTTTTTTTTAATTACTGTTCAGTTTTACGAACTATCGAGTTTGTAACTGTATTATTCGAACTCTTAAGTAAGATTTAGAACTTCACAGATCTCATGCAATTAATTTTCGTTTCATATTACCACATCCCCTCAAAATCAAGAGTGTCGATTATTGCCTTTGACATTTGTCATATTCATTTAATTCTTTTGACGTTAAATTGTAAGTTACTTAAGAAATCACACAAGTTCAATTTAGTTATTAAAAGTGAAATGGTTCGACATTTAACCGAAAGGCAAAAAATTGAAATTTTGATTTTGAGAAGATGTGGTAATATGAGGCGAACGTTAGATGAGGAGTGTGGAAGTTTCAATAATAAGTCCCCGGACAACCCAATGCAAAATCGACGGTGCCTAAAATTGAACATAAATTTGAAGAACTGGGGCATGTAAAGGATCGTCCTAGAGGTCGTCCGCCAATTTGGGAATATACCGAACTAAATATCTTATTGGATTTGCAAGAATATCCGCACACTGGTTCTAGAGCACTTGTGGCTGACCATCAGATTAGCACAACTTCCGTCGTTAGTTACCTAAAAAAAACATAAATGGCACCCTTATAAGATGGTTCTAACACAAGAACTGAATGAAGCCGACCCTGATCATAGAATAGAGTTCAGTGACGAAATGATACACAGATACAACAATGATCCAAATTTTCTGAAGCGTGTAGTATTTTCAGATGAAGCTACGTTTCATGTGAATGGAACAGTCAATCGGCAAAATTGTCGATACTGGGCACTAAACAATCCACACTGGATGGAGGAAGTACATACCCAGTAGTAATTGAACGTATGGGCAGGAATTGTGGGTAATAGAGTTTTAGGCCCATTCTTCATCGATGGCTCTCTAACGGGTCCCAAGTATTTGGATGTTTTAAGAATCGATTTAGTTCCTGCCCTGGCGGAAATATGTACAAATGTAAACGACCCAGATACACCAAACGACATCTTATGGTACCAGTAAGATGGGACACCTCCACACTATGATTTATTGGTCCGCAATTATTTAAACGAAATATTTCCAAACAGATGGATTGGCAGAAGGGGTTTTATTGAATGGCCTCCGCGATCACCAGATCTTACCTTCTTTTTATGGGGTTATCTTAAAAGCAAAATGTTTGTGAATAGGCTTCATACTCTCGAGGACTTAAAACAACGAATACGTGCCGAAATTCGAGCAATCACGCCAGAAACAATCGAGAACGTTCTACAGAATTTCCAATACAGGCTTGCTCTATGCCAAGAAGTTCGTGGACTACAATTGCTTTAAATGTTAATTTGTTCGTTTTGCTGAATTAAATGTCGTTTTGTTACTTCTGTTGAATTAAATGTAGTTTTGTTATTTTTGTTGAATTAAATGTTCAGTTTCTAATGTTTATCGATGTGTATTGTTGTAATAACAGTATTTCCGTTGTAAGAGTAGCGCAATTTTGAGACTTGAGTCTTTGAATTTTGATACTACTTTTTCTGGAAATTATCAACTGCAGTGCAATATTTTTACACATCGTCATTTTTAGAATTTCACCGCCTATCCAAATATGATGAAAAAGCATATAGTTGCTATTTAAAAAAAGTTGCGATGACGTCATAGCTCTTTTAAATATGGCGAGAAAAAGTTTCTGGTGAGTCAAAATGTGCGCATTAAAAAATAAAAATCGACGGGTCTTAGAATATTTTCGGAAAATTATCACAAAAATTAATATTTCCAAGTTTCCATATTAAATGACCGCAGTGTAATATAAAAATTGATTAAATTACTTTTGCTGCAATCAGTGTTGTGACGCAGTATTAATTAATTTTTCGATGTCCAGATATTCTAATATTTTAGATTTTTTCGGCTCATAACCAACAAGATCATTTTGACTAATAAGTTTTGAAATATCGACATTTTCTCGAAAGTTTATCATTGATGGCAAGCAGAATGGGCCCCACCCCTGGTTGGAATTTGCTCATAACGAACTTGACCTTGATTTTACGGTAAAGAATGTTTGTACAGCTTCAGGCCGTGATTGGAGGGCAGTAGCGTGTCCCTGGTTTCTGATTGGTAGTGGCCATTTTGAGGGTGTGACTTGTCGGCCATTTATGTTTTGGCGGGAAATTCTAATAACGGGGCCCTCAGCAATCTCATAAGACAAATATAGACCTCCTGAACTTGTTCTAGGGACCTCGCCCCATGTAAGGGTCCATAGACTACCCTAGAAATAATGATCCAATTTTGATAATACATCTGAGATTTGAAACTAACATCGATACCACTACACCTAACATTTTTCTTAGTTCCTCAAAACGTTCATCTGTTAGCACTTTTGTTAAAATTTCTGTTAGCTATTTCTCCGTACCTATGTACCTCAAATAAAAATGAGTCTGTTCCTATTTCTTCACAAGATGAATATGAGAATGTATGAAAATGTACACTTTCACCATTACTTACTTACTTAATATCTTTATTTGCTTATTTAACAATATTGCAAAGGACTGTACTTTTACATTCACTACAATTCTATTTGCTATTTACAATTTACTTTCTAATGTCTCTCTTTTCCTCACTCCACCTACACTGTCTTCCTCGCCCCTTAACTATCTTCTTCTTTTCCATATTTCTTCCATCTAATTCCCTCCTCTTCCTTTTTCCCCCAGTATCTCCTCTATCCTCCTCTCCTATTCCTTTACCTCCCTGCATTCTTTCATCATATGGTTAATCGTTTCCATCCCCTCCCCGCATAGCCTACATACTCTGTCTGCGTCTCTTCTCCAATATTTGTTCACTCTTTCTTCATTTCCACACCCAAATCTCGCTGTAATTTTCCTTATTTCCTTCCTCCCTTTTCCTTTCAAGTATCCCGGTATCCCTTCTCCCTTAATCTTCCTACAGTTTGTATTACATTTAACTTCCTTCACCTTCATCCATCTTTCCTGCCTTTGGACATCCCTGTCCCTTCTAATTAAGTCCTCTCTCACGCTCACATCTTTCCTTCTTAATCTCTCCACTTCTTCTTTCGCATATCCATTTCTTTCATAATATTCTTTCCTGGTTTCTTGTCCATATTTTGTTCTTCCTTCTTTTATTCCCTTCCAGCACTCTTATAATATCTTACACCCTGATCTTCTACTTATTTCCTCCTCGTGCTTCATTGCTCTCATTCCCGCTTTATTTTTTCTGATTGCACCTACTCTCTGATTATGTATCCCTGTATTTCTCTTTCCACTCCCAGTACCCATTTCCAGCATTTTTCTTGCTGTCTCTCTATCTCTTTATACTCCTTCCATCCCCACACTTCCGCCCTGTAAAACACCACACTTTTTATTAGTTTTTCAAATAATAATCTCCTTTTCATTAAGCCCATTCCGAACAGTCTTTCTCGTACACTCCACACTTGCCCTATTAATTTATTCCCTTTTCTCACTCGTTCTTTTATATGCTCTCCATCTTTATTGTCTTGTCTCATCATTATTGCACACAATTAAAATACTTACCTTTTGCGTTTTTAAATGGTGTATTATTACTTTCTTGCTAAACAAGAAAGTATTGCGGTTGAAAAAAAGTCGAAAAACATAACTTGCGTTATTTTGATGTTTTAAGACTCCCTGAACCCAAAAAAAATTTTTAAGACTCCCTGAACCCAAAAAAAATTTTTTAGAAAATTTTTCAAAATGTCTGTGTGAATGACTGTGGTCAGTCGCCAGCCGAAAGTACACGGACGATTTTGAGGAAATTTGGAATGAAGGCCTAGGAGACAATTTTGCCGACAAAACAAGCTTTTAAACGCAAAAGGTATACACGGGGTGAAAATAAGGGTGTTATGTTGAGGGTAAATTCAGTTGATTGAAATTCAGGTCATCAATAACTCGCATGAAATGCAATTTTTTAAAACTTTCAAAATTGAATATGGCAGCAGATACAGTCACACATACATTTTTTATATTTTCTATCCAACCAGCCACTCTTATGAATGCAACTAACCTGCTTCTTCTAAAGCTACTAGTAAAGGAGATATGAATTTTCAAATATTTAATATCGATATTGTTATAACTTTCTAACTATTTTGGTTACAAACTTGGGATTTTGAAATAAACTTTGTTCTTTTGCGCTAATGAAATAATGAAATGATGAAAACACTATTCCGGTTTGTCTGGAAATTGAAAACATTCCTGGTATTGCTGGTATAACATACACATATTCTTACTTTATTTGAAAGCGAGCGAAATTTGCTTTAAAATGATAAGAAACAGTCTATACTTATCTTGAAAAATAAGCGAGATATCTATTTTAACTTTCAACCTACATATATCATATGCAAGTATAGAAGGTTATGCAATCACCTTTTTTTCACTATCGCTAAATCGACTTATTAGCTTATTTTACAACTTTTGGCCAAGTTTCGTCAAGATCGGCCATCATGATGTCTGGATGTCTCGGTGAGGGGGGTTAGGAGGGTCAGTTTTTGGTTTATATTAAATATTTCTAAAATAGCTGAATTTTCAAAGATATAAAAATAACCCATATATTTTTTAGTACTTTGCAAGAAAGTCCTGTAATGTACTAGCATTCACCTAGTTATATTTATATTTTAGATAAATCTATACCTTTCGATAACAATTATAGTTATCGTCCACAGTAGAGGAAATAACTTTAAGAATTCTTTAAGATGTTAGAACAAATTTATGAAAGATAAAAACGTTTTCTTCTTTTCGTATTGCATAAATTTGTTCTAACATCTCACACAAGTCTTAAAGATATTGCCACTACTGAGGACGATAACTGTAATTGTTATCGAAACGCATAGATTTATGTAAAATATTAATATAAAATACATCATTTAAAAACTTAAAAGCCAAGTATTTTAAATAGTTTCATATATAATTATAGGAGCATCAAACGGTACTTCTAAATCAGACAGAACTGTCGTTGCGATAATAATTCGGTTTCTGAACTTTCAAGAGCTATATATTCTGCCTTAGTTGATGATAAGGCAACAGATTACAACACCATATACTTGAAATGAAGATATAGTAGTAACAAATTAATTTAATGCTAAAATTTTGTCATACTAAGGTCTAGAATTTAAAGTTATTCTTTAATGTAGCAAAAATGTTTGAAACCTTTCCAATCTGTAGCACGATATGGTTTTGAACAATGGTAGACTCCGTTCAGAATTTTCCATAACGGTTTGACTTCCGTTGGTGTTCTTGATGGTATATAGTCTTCCATGTTGAATTTGTTTAATAAATTTTTGACTTAACAACATCTCATTTTATTTTTATCTATGTTTGCACCAAAGAAACAGTGAAGTTCGTCCAAATTCTTCATGCAAAATTTCATCATTCAAGATTGTAGTTTGATCATTTGCTGCTATAATTATATTACCTACGTATACCAGAAATATACTTTATAGTGATGCAATTACAATTAAAAGCTACGATTTTACTTTTAATTTTCGTATCCGTTCCGCAAACAACATGATCTCGCAACTTAAATTTTTTGGAGTTATTTATTATTTAATGCTCTCTAACTGTTCTACACTTTTAATTAAATGTTCAGTTGCTCCTGAATCCAAACTCCATTCCGAACCGTTTTTGTCACTTTCTCTTACTTTTTAATTCCTAATTTATTTCTATATTTACATACATTCCACCTCTTATGTCCTAATTTTCCACAATTGTGACATTTATATTATAAGTGAACTGTTTCTGTGATTTTACCACTTTTGAAAACACCGGCCGAATGTTGATTTCCATGACGCAGTTTCATAATACCACAATTCCGCTTTATTTCTCAATCTAAAACTAGCATACTTTTCACACCGAGAATTCAGTATGGCTAGTATAGGCAATGCATTTTAAGTGGGAGAAACCCGGACAGCGTTGTCGTCAAAACTTTATCAATTGTTTCCAGGTTAACACATAAATTAGAGTGGTCAATTTCGACTTGGTTTGTGAAACTAAAATTAAAGGATTAATGTAAATAAACGAAAGAAATGGTTTGTTTAAAGTTTATAAACGAGTGATCGATCTAACAAAGAATGCGATTAAACAAACCTATTAGCGAAATCCTACCATTAAGCATTATAACCATCAGTGTTGGTTATAATAATTAATAATAATATGAGATGTAAACGGGTAACTTATGCTGGGTTCGTGCCAATAAGCCTATCGGGAGTGTATCTCAATTTTAATAATAATGGAAAAGCAGTAAATTTTATCACTTTACATTTATTTAATGAAATTTGTTAACTACTGTAACACTCATGCTATCCAAATAATTATGGTAATTTTACAATTAAGGTGCACAAAAAGAAATGAATATACGATCGTATAATCTCACATTTTTCACCGCCTTTCTATTTTCTTTTACTATGACAGATTAAATGGTACAGATCGTTAGTTTATTATAAATTTATAATTAACAAGTTGAACTTAAATATTACTTGTAATTTTTAAAGTGGAAAGTATGTAAAATGATAATTCAAAACTAAGCACAGTGATCAAAAAAGCTATAAATTAAATTGAAAGTCAAACAAAACATAAAATCTCAGTTACACTGTTTGTAATTAAATTAATAAATATTTTGATTTGCGGAATAAAATGGAGAAACACTTATCTATAGAAGGTTCCGCTCCCAGGTGTTATCCGACATTAACTATGAAAATTCCCAAGTATATTGTCCAGTTCTTAATATATATTTTGTTATTAATTAAGTAAAATTCGTCGTTGGCCTTTCCAATGATAATCCTCTAACTACCAGCATGCTTTTCAGACAAACTTACACGACTATTAGCATGTTTCCCAAGATTCTGGTAGCTTAGAAATTCAATATTTGGTATCAAATAAATCTGAGACGAGAAGTACGGACAAAAGCTAAAGGATTGTAATTAGTTTTGGGTAATTAAAAATATGTAACTTACGCCTTGTTAAGAAGACCTTTCAATCAAAATGATTTAATTAAAGTTCACCAAACTCTTAATAATCAAATCCGCGATAATGCGAAGTAATCTTTGGTAATCGTAAACGTTTACTTTTTCAAAAAATCGTCTTTTCCCAATATTTATTTAGACAACGCTCCTCATTTTTTTGTAGTGCCTTCTTTATTGTCATTTTTTAATATGACTATTCTATCGTAAGTTGGCGTATGCATGTACAAAATTTAAATATTGACAATGGAATTGTGTGGAATGAAATCCGTTACACTGCCCCTACCAAGACAAAACCACGGTGGTGGGATACCTGTCTAACCGGTGAGAAAATCAAAGTATAGACCATGTAAATTACTGAACTTACTACGTTTAGGTAAAGCAACCTATTGAGCAGACAAAATTAGACCAAAAATCCTAAATAACCTTAATCTATCTTAAACCTAATTTCTCATTCATACTTTAATATTAAAGAATTTGAGAGAACCTCACGAGAATTGGAAGTCATTCAAGGTAATTAAAACCGTAAACCGATACATATGTCCTTGAAGTCTTTTCTACCTGGTGAACAATTATCACCTATATCCACTAGTCTACAGGAAGATACCGAGGGAACCTAGCCCAATAAATTGGTGTTACAAAAATTGTGATGTGCAATAATTCATTGCAGTAGCCTTCGTCCGACACGAACTACAACTAATTATGTCAATCATGTTACTAGCGTAACTAACGATCAGAGATAGGTTAAGCAAAAATAAATCTTCGATCCTACAACGCATTTTGTTTAGTGTGTACATACTAGGATCTGCACACGTCTTCCAATCTAAAAAAATTTTATCCGATGATCCTACTCGAAATCCTATACTAATCTAACTTAAATTAACCTATACTATTATCTTAAACTAATTAATCGGATTTTCGTCTGTATAATAAGGCCAAACTCCGATATCTTTACCCTCTTCGCTAAATAACCGATAAGTTAGATTTCCTGTAACTTCTCTAACGGTACACTTCTGGTATTTTGGAGCCAATTTTTTGTTGTAATCCTTACTGGCGTCTGACAGGGTGTAATTACGTTTCCAGACTGCCTCGCCTTTTTTAAATTTTAATGGTCTTTTACGAAGATTATAAGACCTTGAATTTTTGTTATATGCCGCATGCAATTTTTGTTTTATTGTGTAATACAGATCAGAGAGCTGGTTAACGTCTTCTACTAACTTCTCGCGATTGTCAATAGATAATTCTTCTTCTTTCAAATTACTTAGTTTCCCATAATACGAACCAGAAATCGGCACAGATCTTCCAAAATTCAAGAAAGAAGGGGTGTAACCGGTAACATCGTGTACTGCATTTCTTATCGCATGGGCTATCTTATAAATCTCCACATCCCATAATTTGTGATTTTCTTTTACGTATGAACGAATAGCTGTTCCTATTACACGATTTACACGCTCAACAAAATTGACTTGCGGGTGATAAGACGCATTATACCACACTTGTTGAACAGCGTATTGTTTCATAAACTTCTTAAATTCCGAACTAATGAACTGGGGACCGTTATCTATCATACATATTTGTGAGACGCCAAAAATAAGGAAGAAATCGTTCTCAAGAAACGTTGTTATAGAGTTAGCGGTAGCTCGACGGATAGCTCGTACAAGAGTAAATTTAGTGAACCAATCTGTAACCACTGATAACGTTGTGTTTCCATTTTAAGAACGTGGAAAAGGACCCATAGAATCGATAAATAGACACTGGAATGGAAAACTTACTTTTTCTCTCTGTCCATAAATCCTGGTCTAGCAAAATTGGAAAATTTGCTAGCAGCACATACCTAACACCTTTTTACGCATCCAATAACATCAAGCTTCACCTTTGGCGAGTAGTATTGGTCACATAGTTTGTTGAAAGTTTTAGTAACACCAAAATGAGCCGATATAGGGTCATCATGAAATGTTTTGATTAGTTCGCTTCTCCGTGAACTAGGCACAACTTGCTTCCATTCAATTAAGTTCGACGTAATATTATGTTTATTAGGCACCAACTTATAAAGTCTATGTTCATCTATTCGCCAGTCAGGATATTTATGGGGATCTTCGATTACTTTCGTTAACGTTTTCTTATACCATGCATCGAGATCACACTCTTCCAGTTGTAAGGAAGAAATTTGAACTGGAGCTCTAGACAAGGCATCAGGAACCAGGTTATGCTTTCCTTTTCTATGTTTGATGTCAAACGTATATTGAGACATTTTTACGCTCCATCTGGCTGATCGCTCCCTGGGTTCTTTAATGTTGTTCAACCATAGCAGAGAGTAATGATCTGTATAAACAGTGAAGTGAGTAGGTACCCTCAATGTATCCTCGAAACTTTTCTATGGCGAATAAAACTGCAAGACACTCTCTCTCTGTTACTGAGTAATTTCGCTCCGCCTTGCTTAACGTTCGAGAAGCGTAAGTAATTATCTTTTCTTCGTCACCTTCTCCTTGACTCAAAATGCTACCAACGCCGTAATTAGAAGCGTCGCATTGCAGAATAAAAGGTTTACTAAAATCCGGGCTTGACATAATGGGCGAATAAGTCAGTAAAGACTTTATCCTAACAAATGCTTGTTCAGCTTCCTCATTCCATTCAACAAGTTGGCTCTTGAATTTTCCTTTGATAAGATTAGAAATGGGTGCAACGACTGTGGAAAAGTTGGGAACAAATCTGCGAAACCAAGAACTCATACCAAGAAATCGCTTTATTTCGGTTACTGTTTTTGGACGGGGATATTCAGTAATAGCCTCAATCTTCTTGGGATCCGTGTGTAATCCATCCTTATCAACAACATAGCCCAAGTAGGTTAAAGAGGGTTTACAAAACTCACACTTATCGAAATTGATGGTTAGGTTGGCGTTTTTTAATCGAAAATAAATCTCCTTCAGCATGTTAATATGCTCATCAAAAGTGAGAGAGACTAAAATTATATCATCAAGGTAAACAAACAGGTTTTCTCCTATTAAAGGTCCGAATATGAGGTCCATAAGACGTTGTTGGGTCGCGGGTGCATTTACAATACCGAAAGGCATGACAGTATATTCAAATAGTCGAGGTACAGTGAATGCCGTTTTTCGCACGAATCAGCGTGAAGAGGGATTTGGTAGAATGCTTGCTTAAGATCGATAGAACTAATATATTTGGCATCCCTTAATTTATCCAGAATAGAAGAAAGATAGGGAAGCGGGTACGCGTCTTTTTTGGAATGAATGAAATCGTTACAGCATACAAGCAGGTGATTAAGTGCAATTATTTTGTTTATCTTTTGCATAGTTCTGCAGGTTTCGGGTCTATTTAATATAATAGTTCCAATTGTTACATAAATTGTAATAATGTTCATTTGTAAGTGGGATGTTTAATATTAATTTAAATACATAATTAGTTTTGTATCTCTGCTTTTTGTCTGCGCCGTACAGGAATTATGCTTTAATCGTTGTGATTTATATTTGAATATTTGCAAGCAATATTAATAAATAAAGATAAAAATACCTTTGATTTTTGTATAAATTGTACTTAATAAAAATAAAATGCGTTTTAAATAGAACAGTAAAAAGTAAATTACTTATTTAAAATCGCAATGCTCATTCCGATTCATTGTAATTTTTTCGGCACTATTAATTTTCTATGTTTATTAACACGATTATTGTTCATTAATAACGTTAAAATAAAGTTAGATCCGAACGGCGCAGTTTAGTTGAGGCCACACCTGATTCCTGACCGGACCAGCATGTTACATAAGGCAACAGCGTGCTCCGTAAAGCTCGATACTGAATTCTCGGTGTGGAAAGTACTACAGACTTTTAAGAAAATTTACAGTAAGATTTCTGTCTGATAAGATTTTAAGTGCGGTAACAACTAAATCGTATTCGCTTGACATTCTTACTAATAAATGAGAAACAATATCGCTTTCTTCAGGGTAGGAGCTACCCAGAAGAAAGCAATCTCATTCTTGAATTAGTCCATCACATTTTAAGCGATGAGATAAAAATGTTTCTGAGCACGTATTAAATTTTAGTGTTAATAATGTCTTGCGAAGCCGTAACTAAAATTCGTGTCATGTAAAAACACGACTGCCAATCATAATAGCGGATTTCACATTATGTGCACTTTTAAGGTAACGAAAAATGTAGACAGGTACTTCCAGGGACGTTCTAAACATTTCCATTCTTGTTCTTCGAATAGAAGAAAAAGAAAATAAATAGATAATAAGACAAAATAAAGGACAATGCCAGTGCAGTACCTACATTTACGTATTTTAAATAAAATTATAGGTAATGGTTTCTTTCAATAAAGATTTCTTTTATTTAAACTTTTATTAATAAATGTAAATACGACGTTTCGTTATTAGATTAATAACTTTGTCAAGTATAAAATTAACACAATTAATATCATTTTTCTAAATAGACTATTTCTTTTTTATAATTTTTGAAATGTGTAATGGAGGAATTAGAAATTCGAATTTCGCGCTGTTATATGACATTAAATGGTTATTGGTTACTTGTACTTGAACATAATTAATATTAAGATAAAAACTTGAGCTTGTTTCGACGAGTATTTGCATAGTAAATTGGAAAGATTTTAAATATACGCGGCAGTTCGCGGGTATGACTGTTTTCTAAAAGGGAGTAAGTAGAAACGCTGTTATAATGATGTGTATTTGTTAGTCAGTCGCGCTAAGTAAGCGTTCAAGAGGAGTCGCCTCAAGTAAGCGTTCAGAGTTGGTTGAACAGCGATTGCTGCAGCTTGATTTATGCTGCAATTAATATTTGTAATTATAACGAAAAGTCAGTTAGTATTGTGTAAAGAGAATATAATGATATTTTCGCATTAATGCGAGAAAAGCTAAAATAATAAAAGTGCAATTGTTATCGAGTTGGAAATAAAAGGATTGCACCATAATTTAAAGTACGTATTAAAAGTGACGTAATAAGTGAAGAGAACGCGTTTTATATGTAAATCATCATTGCAATTTGTATTTTGTTCACAGCAGCTCTAAACATTTCATTTAGCTGCAGCCGTACCACTCCCTTAGATTACGTAGCCAGGAAATCCTTCGTCGACCTGCACTTCTCTTTCCTCAGATTTTTCCTTGTATTATAAGTCTCAATAGCAAGTATTTCTGTCCTCTCATTATATAGCCTAGATATTTTAATTTTTCCTTTTTATAGTTTTAATTATTTCACACCCTTTCCCCATTTCAGCAGTACTTCTTTATTGGTTACGCTCTCTGTCCATAGTAGGTAAATTTGGAGACTTCTAGAACACACCACATTTCCAAGGTCCCACATTTCCAAGGTTACCACTTTATCAAGGCTACCACCTGACCAAGGTTGCACAATTGCAGTGTCTGACCTACTTTCACAAATCCCACACGCCCAAGGTTATACAACAGTGACCTACCTTACCAAGTTCACAAACCATGAAGGCCACTCGTATGCCCTACTTCCTCGAGGTCCCAAAAGCTTACACAATACCATGGTCAGTCATCTCATACATTAAAAGGTCATTTGCGATGACCACGCACTGAACCTACCTGTGTATCCTATCTATTCACCTTACTTTACGCTTAGCTGATACACACTCTAGAAACCAAAAAAGAAAACGATATATTAATATATTCATTTCCTGTATAAACAAAGACATGTACAATTGTATTATTCAGAAATATGATTTTCTCTAGGAATAAAACATGTTGATTTAGTACAAGTGCAAAAGGTCTTTTCCACTTCCGTTTCATTACATCTGCGTGGACGAGGTGCAAGTAACTGAGCATACGTGCAGTGTGGTGCCCATCGGAGATGCTCCTGTAGCGGATTGTCAGATGGCTGCCATCACCACAGTGATATATCTAGTACATACAATGTGTGATGTCTGTCTGTCTATCTGCCCGTCTGTCCGTCTGCCCGTCTGTCCGTCTGTCCGTCTATCCGTCTATCTGTCTGTCTATCTGTCTATCTGTCTATCTGTCTACCTGTCTATCTGCCTATTTGTCTGTCTGTCTGTCTGTCTGTCTGTCTGTCTGTCTGTCTGTCTGTCTGTCTGTCTGTCTGTCTGTCTGTCTGTCTGTCTGTCTGTCTGTCTGTCTGTCTGTCTGTCTGCCTGTCTGTCTGTCTGTCTGTCTGTCTGTCTGTCTGTCTGTCTGTCTGTCTGTCTGTCGATCTGTCGATCTGTCGATCTGTCGATCTGCCGAGCTGCCGATCTGTCTATCTGTCTATCCTTCTATCCGTCTATCCGTCTATCCGTCTATCCGTCTATCCGTCTATCCGTCATCCGTCTATCTGTCTATCAGTCTATCTGTCTATCAGTCTATCTGTCCATCTGTCCATCTGTCCATCTGTCCATCTGTCCATCTGTCCATCTGTCTATCTGTCTATCTGTCTATCTGTCTATCTGTCTATCTGTCTATCTGTCTATCTGTCTATCTGTCTATCTGTCTATCTGTCTATCTGTCTATCTGTCTATCTGTCTATCTGTCTATCTGTCTATCTGTCTATCTGTCTATCTGTCTATCTGTCTATCTGTCTATCTGTCTATCTGTCTATCTGTCTATCTGTCTATCTGTCTATCTGTCTATCTGTCTATCTGTCTATCTGTCTATCTGTCTATCTGTCTATCTGTCTATCTGTCTATCTGTCTATCTGTCTATCTGTCTATCTGTCTATCTGTCTATCTGTCTATCTGTCTATCTGTCTATCTGTCTATCTGTCTATCTGTCTATCTGTCTATCTGTCTATCTGTCTATCTGTCTATCTGTCTATCTGTCTATCTGTCTATCTGTCTATCTGTCTATCTGTCTATCTGTCTATCTGTCTATCTGTCTATCTGTCTATCTGTGATAAAATGCGTGATGCAAATATATCCGATGAAGAATACTGTCGCGTCCTACAGGTATGGGATCACTTTAAGTGTAATACACTCGGTGATTATGCTGATATATATTTAAAATCAGACGTGCTGCTGTTGGCTGACGTGTTCGAAAACTTTAGGCGGCTCTGTCTGGGCGTGTATGGGTTAGAACCGGCACAGTATGTTACTCTACCCGGATTAGCGTGGGATGCTATGTTGAAATGTACTAAAGTAGAGCTAGAATTATTAACTGATATGGATATGTACCACTTTTTTAAGAAAGGTATTCGTGGTGGAGTGAGTACTTGTATCAAGCGGAGAAGTATTGCTAACAACGAGTTTGTTTCAAATTATGATCCTAATCGTCCTAAAGTCTTTTACAGTATTTAGATACCACGAATTTATACGGGTGGAGTATGAGGCAATATCTCCTCATGATGGGTTTATGTGGTTAACTGAAGAACAAATTCAAAACTTTGATGTACTGAAGATTAATGATGATGCTGATATTGGGTATGTACTAGAGATATACACTATCCACACCACCTGCATGATGAACACAATGAGTACCCTTTTGCCCTGAAATGATCTGCGCACCAACTTCCAAGGAGAAGTTAATTCCGAACCTGTGTGATAAGACCAATTATGTTATATACTACCGATATTTAAAACAATGTATGGTTTAATTGTTACTCATATTCATAGGGTTTTACGCTTTCGTCCATGGCTAGTACCATACATAGACCTTAACACAGCTCTCCGAAATCAAGCAAAGAACAAATTCGAAAAGGATTTCTTAAAATGTATGAACAATGGTGTATTTGGTAAAACAAGTGGAGAATGTTGACAAAAGAAGAGTTATAAAGTTATTAACGCATTGGGAAAATAACGGTCGTCGTGTGGGCCTAGCACGGTACGTCGCGAAACCACAATTTAAAAATTTTATTCAATTCACGACCAACTTATTTGCGGTGGAATTATCGAAACAGGTCGTTACGTATGACAAACCCGTATATGTCAGATTTAGTATTTTGAATCTTTGGAAAATTATAATGTATCGTTTTTTTACGATATCTTGCGCAGTCATTACGGTAATAATGTAACGTTGCTCTATACAGACACAGATTCTTTAATTGTCGAGATGACAACTGATAATGTGTATGCCCATATGCGGAATAATGTTGATGAATATGACACATCTAACTATCAAAACTGTCATGGTATTACAACGAATACATCCGTCGTCGGAAGAATGAAGGATGAGTATGCAGGGAAAGCGATCCACTATTTATATGGTGCTGGACCAAAATCATATTGTTTAAAGCTTGCTGTCAACGAAGTCGTTAAGAAACCTAAGGAGTTAAGAAAGTTGTTATTTAAAAGTGTTGACGGAGGTAGACTACAAAGCTGTTGCAGAGGCGTCTGATAAAATAGTAATGTGTAAAATGCTTGTGTTTCTATCAACGTTACATGATATTTATACAGAAATGTTAAACAAAATTGTCTTTAGGTCCCAGGATGACAAACGGTATCGATTACGTAATACATGTTCAACATTGGCGTGGGGCATTGGAGAATTCCGAATTGGAGAACGTCGATCCGCTGAGCGGTTTACTAGAGGCTGCTAGGGAAATGAATTTGTATGATCCAGAAGGTATACGATAGTTTGGGTACTGACACTTGATAGCTTTAGATATATTATCTCCATAAGGAAACTAGTTATAATATTAGTTAACTGTAATCTGCAAACCAAGGTAACATCTCAGTTTGAGTAGTCACTGCAATACCGTTCTTTGTGGAATATATATTATTATTATGTAACAATTCCTTATCGAGATAATATATACAGAATGTACAAAATATTGTGTGATATAAAGAAATAAACATAATAAACATTTACAATTTTTAATTAAAAAGCCTACAGAGTTTTTGATGTGATCTGATTTCTCTCTACCCTTGACATAGATAGAATCTGTTGGTTGAATCAAACGGTTGAAAATTCTTCGAAAGTGATGTGGCTGTGTATGCCCCTCTTCCCGTTTTATACAGTGCTGGTTATGCATTAACCAAGTAGCTGAACGACGACTCTCTGCATCTAACGTATGCCACGGGTACGGTGAATTAAAAATATAGTGAGCAATTTGTTTCCTTTAAAATTTCGAGTTCTTTCGGTATCAAAGCTTTTGAAATTTTAAACCCTTGTACATCGACTATGACGGACATTGTATTACAACTGTCGTACTGCTTTGGTTAACGCGTTGTACGTAACTAAACGGTCATGAAGTATAACACAGTATGCGGTCGTATTGGCGGGTATGTTGGCTGATGTTTCGAATTCTACACGAAGAACTACAGCTTTAGAGTGTAATGCCTCTTTTAATTTGAGCAATCTACCACTATCAATGGTGCAGCTGATGTAAATTGCGTAGGAGTGAGTAATGGTTGACCATCTCTTAGATAATGACATTTGGAATTTAGTGAACATTTCATACAACGTAGCAAAGCAATTGTTATCATAATTAACGTTTAAATTGTCATACGGATAACGGTCCGTGTTAAGAAACACCGAATATTATTTAGTGCACATTTATCGAATCTGTTCATATTTTGCAGAACATTATTCTCGCCCAGTTTGAAATCCTATAATAATGTATCTAGATGTTTCTATACTAGTAGATGTTTTGGTTGCTCATGTATGCCCTGTTGCCGGAACGGCGGGATATATGTGAGTTTCCCAACTTCCAAATGCGACTGGACTATTTACATTTTTATCAATGTACTTGGTTAACGCCAATTCCTCCGCTAATGTTGGGATGATATGGAAACTTTCCAATATATTTTATCTATGTTAACTTTTAATGCTTCCTCAGCAATTGTAATTATTGCGTCCTTATCAGTATTACTGCTCTTGTTAATGTTCAAAATCACCTTATTGTAGTCTTCAGCAAAGCCGAGTAGCAGTCGCAAAGGTATACAAACATTAAAATAGCCTTGTGCATTTGTTAGTGTGCTGTTTGAGGTAGGAAACCAACCCGCATTTTCATAACGAGCGAGATCATTAGACGTCAATGATACCAATCCTTTCATTGTCGACGTTATTCCTACTTTAGTTACGGAATCTACCACTATTCCATTCATTTCATATCGAATTTCACTGAATAAGAATGCGATACCATTATTAACAAACCGCGCGGTGTTAGACACAGTATCATCCTGCTTCAACAATCATCCCTTTACGTAGACATAGCTTTCTGATGGTAACGTGCACATGTCTTCTTCAATGGGTATCCTGGTTTCATCATTGTTTCCAAATCTCGTAGTATATGGCTGATGGGTGTGGAGTTCGGAATTTACTACTTATCAACGACAACTTTTCCGTTAACATTTAATATACTCATTGTAGTACTGTAAAACCGAGACTTTCCAAGAATGCTTGATTCTGCGCTGTCAATGCTTTGTTGATCGCTGAACGATTACTGACTCTTGCGTTTCCACGCTTCAATCTTTTATAGTTCACCTTGATCTGGTTACATGCACATGTATTATACCGCGTCACCACATTTTATTTAAATGTAGTCCTATCGTTATAACTTCCCGTTAAAATTGATGAGATCTCCGTCTACTATTTTAAGTGTTATTGTTGAAATGGTAGATGTATTGATAGGTAAATAGATGACATGTTGAGGGGATTCAATTATTTTATATCCAGCTGGTACACTGGGGAAGAATTGATGAATTATGTGTGATGACTCACCATTTTTAAAACTGCCACTTGTTATATTACACTCGATAATTAAGGAGTTAATTTTGATAATGCTTATAGGATTATCAGAGTTATGCACTTTTTTACCTTGGTAAACGGTTTTGTTAAATCTACATTGAAGTTAATGTCATGGGTTGCTTTCATATTTGCTTTCATAGTATTATTATTCGCTCGTAAAGTAATATATCCTCTTAATTCCTTCACTGTCTCGTTAATATATTTATTCAAATCCGTAATTTCGTATGATCCTGGCGGTATTGTAATTCTCTCTTTTCCAAATACAAGTTTGTTATTCTTTGAAGTAACGTTTTGTATAGTATTGAAAGATTCAAAACTAGTCAGCCGTCTTATTATCAAGAAAAATCGGTGGATTAAAGGTGGCTTGGAAGATAGAGTTTTTACCGGTAAATGTAAATGTGTACGATATTACGACCATGTAACGACTACTGTCAATCAGAACGAACAGTCATATAAAAATCGTAGGACCAAATTACCACAGTTGTATGTGTTTAAGTGTTGCACCTTGGTGGTTTAATATGCCCTATGCTATCAAAATATGTAATATGTCTATTACGCTTGATGTAAGCTGTCCAGTGTGTTCCCTTGTTATTTAGATCGTCCAGATTCACAATACCACACTCATTTGTATGGATCCGGGTAGGTAAATTATCTCGCATATATAATATATATATATATATATATATATATATATATATTCCTCTAAAGTAGGGGATCTTTAATTGCTCAACAAATTTTGATAGCTCAATATTACTTAAGCGTGGCGTGGTAGCTTCAGTGGGAGTTTTTGCATACAGTTGTAAATATAAGCCTAACCTCGTTTACATGGTTTATATATACACCCTTTCCAAAGGCTGCTGCTTCCATTGCTCGATTGTGTCATTTGGTTTCTTGTAACGTTTTTGTCGCGGATTTTGCGTCAGTAACTGCCTTCGCCACTGCAGCAGCACCTCCACCTAAAGAACCTAAAGCTCCTAATGCTGCAAAGAGGGGAATAAGAGGTATAAATCCACCACGTTTTGGTATTGGTAATATTCTGTTCTTGGGCATCATAATTGTTTTGTGTTTCAGAGCGCTTAAGGCTTGTTGTATTGTGGCTTTTAAAGATGATCGAAGTTTACCACCAACACGTCTCGCTAAAAGGATTGCTTTGTTAAACGAAATTGCTCTGTTTCTAGAAGCACGCTTTCTTCGTCGCAATTTGCTTCCCATTCCCACTCTCCTTTTCCTGCCCGTGGTTTGCTTCCCATTCCCATTGTCCGTTTTCCTTTCATTACACCGGCTATGGTTAATGCTGCAGCCCTCTCTCCAAAGGAGGCGTTTGTGGAACGAAATCTATTCCAAGTCTTTAGTTGCAAAGTTTTATCGGCTATGTGGCGCTACCTTAGATCGTTGGACTGGGAGTATGCAATATCGTGTTCTTTACACGCTTCGTCCAATTCGTTAATACCCGTATCACCGCGAGCTAATCGTTCTTGTAACCGAGTGCCTGGTCCACAGTATCTGTACCCAGGTATATGCAACTCCACGGGTAATTTATTTATTAAGGTATTAATTAATCCTGAACCTTTTCTCTTACTATTACACCGGGAGCTATACTTCATACCAGACTGACTGACACTCCACTACTAAACTAGTTTTATGCATATGGCGCATATATATATATATATATATATATATATATATATATATATATATATATTAACAGCATCCAAACGCTGGTTCAGTACTATGATGGGTGACATCCGTTTCATTCCACAAGATACAGAATTACCTATCAAAAATTATGACATCACTTCGAACAAGGAACACTACTCTAAGCATAGCGGTTTACTAAAGAGGATGTAAACGAGGCATAATCATTGGTCCGTCCGGTTGCGGAAAAACAAATGTTATAATTACCTTATTAGGACATCCAAATGGTTTACGATTCGAAATATACACATATATATATATATATATATATATATATATATATATATATATATATATATATATATATATAATACTGCAAATCATTATACCAACCGAAATACCAATGTCTGCAAAAATTAATAAAACCCATAAGAGAAGTCGGGTATTTTGAATACAGTGCAAATAGTGATATTATACCTCCTAGTGATTCCCGTAAAAATTCAATAATGATTTTTGATGATGTAGCGTGTAATAAACAAAATGAAATAAGAGATCATTTCTGTTTTGGCAAACATCGAAATAATGATTGTTTCTATCTGTGTCAAACTTATTCTTCAATTCCAAAACAACTTATACGTGGTAATGCAAATTTACTTATTCTTTTCAGCAAGATAACACTAATCTTAAGCATGTGTATGATGATCACGTTAATGTCGATATGTCATTTGATACATTTAAAAGCTTGTGTTTCTGTTGCTGGCGTGACAAATTCGGCTCCACGTACTCTTGTTCCTGACACCATACCACGACCTGTACAGGAAGCTGTGATTACTGATACCACTGCCGACGAGGTGGAAATTCCTACTTTACAACAATTAAAAGCAGAACTGTTAGCTACTGGATCGCAACCCGCCTTTCAAGAGTATCTTAATCAGTATGAAGGATTAGCGAAGTACTATGTCGAAGGTATATTTACAGATACCGAAGACGAACATGACTTGACATATGGTGTACATTTTGTTCCGGAAGCAGAGAAATTTTTATTGGCGATGCTGAACTAAACTTTACGGAAGAAAATTTTGGTATCGCTCTTCCTGATGGATCATCCTTAGACTATGAGGACACATCGGGATTATATGAACTACTCTTTAAAAAGTGCCCATCTATTTTTGTCTGTTATCGTTGCGTTTTAATTTCTTCAATCTTATATTTACTGCCACTACGGGATTATGATTAGACCCTATATCCTTTCCGGGGCATGTTTTCGTTGATGTAATGGAGTTTCTGAACCTATTCCTGATTATTACATAGTCTATTTGATTTCTAACAATGTCTTGTTTGTTATTCATAGGTGATCTCCATGGCTACAACCTACGATTTGGTAACCTAAACATCACATTCATTATTACCAGTAGACCTAGCAACCTACAAATTTGTTAACCATAAATGCGGCGAAACTCGTTTTATGATGGTTGGAAACGTAATTTAACAGAAAGTAATAAATTCTAGGGTATGTTAATGGATTTTTGTCTCTTTAAATGAGGGTGGGGTGTTTACAAAAATATTTTTCTCCAAACTTCGAAATAAGTCCAGACTTCCCTAATATTAGAAGTCTGTTTTCGAGTATGAAGTGGATATACAGGGTGACATAAAAAAAAGTGCCCTGCATAGTGCCACGCGATAGAGGACACTAAAATAAGAAAAAAGTTTCCTACGAACTTAGGTCCGCAAGATTTAAAAGATATAGGGTGTTGAAGTTTAATTATTTGTCACTTTTGGATAATTTGCATGCATCGGATGCATTTTTCTCGTAAACCGTTGGTCCTAGCGACTTCAATAGGATATAACTTTCTGAAGCAGAAAAGATGGGAAAACGAGTTTTTCCAGTCGAAAATGGCGTACAGTGTAAGGCAAAAAGTTAGGACCGATTCAAACATGATGGAAACCTGAATGTGGCGCTCTCTATCAGTAATAAAAGAACTAAGGTCATATTTGAATTCTGCGTGATAAAAAGCCCCTGTATACAAAATTTCGTCCGCTTATTACATCATTATAAAAAGATATTAAAAAAAAAAACAAAAAAATAATTAAACTTCAACACCCTATATCTTTTAAACGAAGGCGTTGCGGACCTAAGTTCATAGGAATTTTTTTTCTTATTTTAGTGTCTTCTATCGCGTGGCACTATGCATGGCACTTTTTTCAATGTCACCCTGTATATTTAGTTCTGGTAATGTTCTAATACAAATTGCGCGTATTACTTATCTGAAAAATGTATTGTTGCTTAAAGCATCTTTTTATAACAAAAATAATAGAACAACTGCTAATAACATTAATAAAAAGTTTAAAATGAAAGTCACTAACTTTCATGAATATTATTGATTCCAAAGAAATTGTAATAAAACATCTACAGTAGAATAATTTATATATCAGACGTAAATTTTTATTTATGCAAAAAGCCAATATAACGAAAGCTTCTTAATTAAAAGAAAGTAAAAAAACCTGTAAAAGATTGCAATTCTAAACTTGTTGCGCGAATTAATTTCCGTTTCTCTTAAATCAAATTTTTACTCCAGGGGAAAAGAAAATTCGTATTAATGAAAGGCATCGATAAATCAAGAAATGGATATTTCGTAAAAATAATTTTGTTCTTTTTTATTTCTTTAACTTAGAATAGTTTTGTAATTACACCTAAAAATTCAAAGAGGAATATTTAAAGTGGCGGCGTTTAAGTGGTAAAAGCGGAAATAGGCCTTCAGCAGATTTCTATTTACATACCAAAGTTTTAAACATCGAAAAATGTTAAAAGCAGATAAAACTTCAAAACGAGGTATATAAAATAAGAAATGTATAAAATCGTTACCTCGCCATCGAATAAACTTTTATATGCAACTGTGAAGATTATGTAAAAGTTTCAAACAAGCATAATAAAATCCGCAAAGTAAATTATTTTTGCTTGTTCTTAAAATAGTGTCGATATGTAATTATTTGCACTTAACACGCAACACCTCGATTAATTACCAAAGTGAAAATACTTTATATGATAAAATAAGCTAATTACTGTACCTATAATAAGAACTTCGTGAAGAACACCTACACCGACATAGTCATTCTACGACATACAATACAGTTAATTTGGAAAATGCGAGACCGAATGGTCCACAGAAATATTAAGTGCAGTATATCTCTATACCAAAGATCGGAGTTGAACAAGAGCCACTATAATTGATAGATCCTTTAAAATCTTAATTAACTATTCCACACCCTAAACCAGCGTTTCTCAACCTTTCATTATTTGCGGCCAAATTTTCATTCGTAATTTTCACTGCCCCGCCCCCCCGCCATCACTCTCATGCAATAATAATGTATTTTGCATATTTTGACGTTAAAGCTGCACTACCTTCATCATTATATTTATTGGTATTCGTCAACGCATATCCGCTGCAGCCGGAATCGACGCCTCTTGATCTACGCCGGACAATCTGGCGGGTTCGAATATTTTCGACCGCAACTAATAAATGCTGCAAGTGGTTCAAAACCAAGACGTAGGTCAGTGGTAACACGATCTGATTACGGAGGTAATCGATTCGATTTCCGTTACCGTCTATCTTGTATGAGGTATTTTAGGTTTTCCTCACACATATATAGCAACATGATCACTGCGTATTCGCACATCATGTGAGGCTATTTAGGTGAATAATAATAATAAGTATTTACTGCCCAACAGATACAGAAATCCAATTACAGGACAATACACACAAAGTTAACATCTGTTCCAAGTGCTATCATAGCGCAACTAAAAACGTACAATTATGTTTACTAAACTAAAATTGAAATTTTCTAAGCAATAACTATTTTATAAAAAATTAAGATAATAACCACTTAACGACTTCACCCGTATTATTACGTGCGCCACCTACCCTCAAGAAATTACCGCGAACGTAATATTACGGACAACTGATATTTTGCTTATTCTATGTTACAATAACCGTAAAAATTCCTCTCTGCTTACTGGCTGCTATATCAATACAATATTTAGCATTAGGAATGAATGACTCATACATTTATGACCACCATAAAATTTATCGCAGCCTGTCGATTGTGACTCTAACCGTCTCAGTTATAATTTGTATGTTAGAAGAGAGGTGCTGATTTCATATTTACAGTTGAACTTTGTCTAGCTTCTGTTATCTTATTTTTTCGTAAAATAGCGGCAATTATTCGTTCAGAATTGATAAAAAACGGGCAAGGGAAAATTATTATACCAGTGTAAGTAGTGAGTACTATTGCTGTTTATATTTTTAGGCAGATAAAAACTCAAATATTATTACCTGCCCACAAAAAAAAATGAGTGAATCAGATTCGGACAATTTTACTGAATAGGATTCAGATGAGAGTAGCAGTTCATCATCATCAGAATCTTATACTGACACAGATGACTCTGAAAGTGACGATAGTTTGTCAGCAGCAAGAACATGGGTACCAATGAGTGTAGAGCTTCCACAGCCTGCACCACCCAGATTTCCATTTACATCAGCTCCTTTGATGAACTTTGAAATACCTGATAATGACGCGATGAGTTTTGTTAAACTTTTTTTCGATGAAGAATTTCTAACAATTTTGTTTACAGAAACAAACCGACAGGCAACAAAATTGGACTGATGCAAACAGTGATGAACTATTAGCATTCATTGCCATCCACTTGCTCTTGTCTAAAATAAGGAAAGCAGTCATTACTCAGTACTGGACCAAAAGAAATATATTACAAACGCCCATTTTTCCTAAAGTTATGAGGAGGAAACGGTTTCTGGCTCTAAAAAAACATCTTCATTTTTATTACGAATCTGAATTTGATCGAAACACGCATACAAATCCCAAGTTATGCATTTACTGAACAGAAAATTTCAAGATTTATACACTCCTGATCGTGACATAACTATCGACGAGAGTCTCATGCATTTCAAAGGTAGACTTGGATGGCGCCAGTACATTCCCCTCAAACGTGGCCGATTTGGAATCAAGTCATTTTTATTGTGCGAGTCTAAATCTGGCTATATATGCAATTCAATTATTTATACGGGCAAAGGAACTAACTTCAATCCAGAGTTCCACGGTCATCCCTCTTGTACACAGATAGTTATGACACTGATGAAACCCTACTTGGAGAAAGGATATTGTCTTACAAGCGACAATTTTAATACTAGTCCGCAGCTTGCATACATTCTTGTAAAACATAGGACAGATACTTTTGGCACAGTAAGAGCAAAAAGGAAAGAAATGCCTACACAACTGACAACCAAAAAGTTGAAGAAAGATGAGATGGTTGCTTTTCAACGTTGTAAAGTATTAGCTCTAAAGTGGAAAGATAAATAAGATGTACACTTGTTCCACAAACACACTTGAGAAAGAGAGAAGAACATCAACGGGGAGGGATTTGATAAATCGACCGGTTGTTGCACATGATTACAATTTTACCATGGGAGGTGTTGATCGGATCGATCAACATCTGTCTGACTATCCTGTCATCAGAAAGAGGGGCAAAAGTAGGTAAGATTGGACACTTCTAGAACACACCACATTTCCAAGGTCCCACATTTCCAAGGTTGCCACAAAACCAAGGTCCCCACCGTATGTAGGTCAAAAAAGCGTAATGTGTGACCTAATTACATATCATTACCACAAAACCAAGGTCATAAACCATGCTTTCCTGTTCCACTACTACAAGGCTATCCGTGTGACATATCATCACCACAAAGCCAGGGTCACAAAGCCCGCTTTCCTGTTCCACTACTACAAGGCCATCACTGTGACCTACTTTAAAACCCCGCTTGACTGTTCCACAATTACAAGGCTATCCGTGCGACGTAACGCGCGTTCCACAAAAACACATTTGTGACCTGGTTGCTACTCTTACCCACTTGTATGTTTTTTGTCCACTTGTATGCTTTTTGCTCACCCTCACTTTATTTTCCAAAATAAAAGAAAACGATATGTTAATATATTTAATTCATGTAGAAACATGTACAAATGTATTACTCAGATATATGATTTTCTTTAGGAATAAAACATTTTGATTTAGTACAAGTGCAGAAGGTCCTCTCCACTTCCGTTTCAGTATATCTGCGCGGACGTGGTGCGAGGAGCTGAGCATACGTGCAGTGTGGTGCCCATCGCAGATGTTCCTGTAACGGATTGACATCTGGCTGCCATCGGTTTATTCTAACCCCACACATGAAACATTCAACCGTATCGTCTGAAGATGTGGAAACGAATCCTACTGCAGCAAGCGATGAGGGTGAGTGAACCCCAGACCATGCTCTATACGTTAGTAATCGTTTATCGAAACAATTGTAATACTGAGGATAATAAAGTTCGGTGGCACGTCGCACATGTTTCCACTAGAGGATAAACTAAGCGATGGCATAAAATATTTTATTACATACAATATATAGACAGCAAAACAAAGTATTAATAATCAACATAACATACTTCCTCACACAAATAACAAGAATCATCATCATAAACATCGTATAAAGTGGTTAATGGCGCTCTACATGATGAGCACCAGTATTCATCATGTGAAAGGTAGTACAACATTGTCCATCGCTTCATATGGGTGTGGTGGTCCACCACGCGGTAATCTCCTGGTTTCAACGTGGCGTAACATGCATAACATAAACACATACCACCAACCAGATGGTAGCGAATGTACAACGCAACTATGTGAGAGTAATCTTTCAAACTACTCCCCGAGACGTGGTCAGAGATTCGCTTGCCCAAGGTGTCAAACCATGCCGAATCCCACTTTACATCTTCATATTGCATACGCACTACTGATGTTATGGAAGGCGGTAGTATTCCTTTCTTTTCAAAATTTACCCAGTTCGGAATTAATTGACATGTCCGTCGCGTACTAATTTGAAATAGGGTTTGTGGTTGGTACACTATAGGAGTCTTCCAATCGTCTTGCACTGGAGTAACTGACATAGTGAAGATCGGTAACTATGGTATATGTAAAAACCCTCCTTTAAGTATACGAATAATACTGAGTGGGGGTATATAACCTTATGTAGTGAACTTGTTGTGGCAAAGTGGAACAACCTTGGAATTAAGTATGCCTAGGAATCCTTGAAGTAGTGGTGAATACAAGGTTGGAAAAAAAAACAAAATGAGTAACAGCCTTGAACGAAAAGAAAACCTTGAAAAGGTGTAACCGACAAGACCGCTAAAGCAATGTGTGGTATAATGTGAAGGTCACGTAAGTAGCCTTGATGAGTGTACATAGAGGGGAGAGTGTCATATATAAAAGAGAGGGAATGTATGTAAAGCCAGTATCGTATATAATGGATAACATCGTACGTCAAGCCATAGAAAAGGCGAAGATTATCGGTGCTATAAGTTCAAGTAAATATTGCGATATTTTGCTTAATAATGTGCATTATTTCTTAAATAAAAGTAAAACAAAGTTTGTTAGTGTCGGTCTATCACCCAAATTTGGATTTGAGCCAGTCGTAAAACTCGGTGGATCGAAGAGTGGTGGAGTGGTGTTTGACAAGCAGGAATGGCGTATACTTATGGATAATCAAGGGTGATTACTAATTATTTCTACAGTCCTGAAGGAACATGGCTACCTACCAAACTGGGATCGAAGACTGTCTCGTCCGAAAATATTAACAAGAAAAAAGTATACGCCTCTGTGATAGTGAAGAAGTTGATGTCTATTTAGGATGGGAGTCTATAGAACAGTTATGGAAGCTTTAGAAGATAATATATTACCTATTGGAGTTGGCAGATACTGTGAACTTTCCAGAGTTTTATAAAAACCTAATAAAGTCGGCAGCGGCAATTCCTGAATGTAACATTCACCAAGTTATAGGTCCATTGCATGATGTATTTGAGGTCAACATAGCCTGCCTTCTGGAAATGGAAGAATTTGCCAAGGAGAAACTATATATGGATATGGATCTTGCCAAACCTATACCTGAAAGGGGGGGATAACGCGCTTGTAGTCAATAGGGGATAGTATTAGGTGTTAGTCAATATGTGGATGTGTTATAGTGCGGAGTCGTGGCCTAAAGCTGTAGATTGTGTTAGTGCAGTCCAAAGACTAATATGCCAGTTACAATCATTAGAATTCGATGCTGATCATGAAAAGTGTATGGAATGGGTAGATTTAGTGATGACTATTTAAATAATCTAGTTAATAAGTATGGGGAGGAATACGCCTTTGTGAAAAATACTTAACATAGCATGTAGGTGATATAGAGTGTATTTGTTGTATAAAGCGATTAATAGAAGACCTTAAAGAAATATCATTGGAGCAATTTATACACGAAATAGAACGATATTTACCGAATTTTGAGCCATCAGATGACGACTCACCCAGTGAAGAAGGTGCGCATTAATGAGTCCAAAACGTAGTTCACTACATAGTATGTAGGTAGCACACTACGAAAATTTGATGAATACATTGAAAATATTCCGATTGAAATTGTTGTCGAAATAGCAAAGTCAATTACTGAAGGTTATTATATAATAAGGGTTATTTGAGAATGGTTTGTGTTTCTTTGTTTTGTAAGAAATTTATGTAGGGTTTTAACTGAGGGCGGCCCCAACCAGATGTTTAAGTTGCAGGCAGAGAAACTGCCTTTATCGAAGAGCAAGACAAATCACTAAATATGTTTATGAAAGCGGTTTGGAAATAAACATGTCACTATTATACAAGAAATTACACCGCGGTCAAAGCATGGTTGTTCAGGGATTGAAATGTGATATTTGAAATACAGGGTTTCTACGGTTGATTGCACATGTCAATTAGAAATAATGTTTCTTTATATAATTAAAGTCAAAAGCGTTCACACGAAATAGTTTTATTGCTTTTGTTAGTTGATATAGAAAATAGTGGGTGAGGGAAGAATAAAAACGGTTTTGTTGGTCTTAGAAAGAGTCTGATTAGAATTTCAAAGCGAGCGGGAGTAGATTTGAGTTCGATTCGGTGTTTGTTTTAATTAGAGTTTCTTTTCGTTGTTTTGTGTTAATCGATAAATCCGAGTATTTAAACATTTGTGCTGTTGACAGCTTAAAAGGATAAACTCCATTGATAATGTAAGTAAAAGAAAGGATTTTACGTTTGTGAAATTACACAGAAAAGGTCATTCTACCTACTCATTTAAATTGTTCAAGCCAAACTGAAACCTGGACCTGCAAAACTGTTGTGGTCATTGTAATCGCGCAAGCATAGCGAAGGACGCTCTCTTTCTCTCTTTATGTGTTCTATTTTGTGTATTGATAATTTCAACCTGTATTTATAATGATAAAACCACAAACGATCATAGGTATAAAATCAGAAAAGCTGATCCAAATGATCTATATCTATACAAACGTCCCTTTTGTTACCGTTATATGCCTATATGTCTATATTTTTGTGTTCTGTTTTATGCCTAAGAAGAATTGAGAGCGTTATTATCTTGCATTTGTAATAATACGTACTAATCATGTGGGTGCATCGGTGTTGCAGGACTTTATGTCAGAGGTTATACTTCGAATGGTTTTTTTTGTGTAATCCCTTATATCATTCATTGTTACTGTACATGTGTATCATTTATTGTGCTCGTATCCACAATTTTGTATGTGTAACGTACTTGCCCTCTTTCATTTGTGTCTACTTAAATAATCTGTAACCTGTTTAATTTTCTGTTGTTATTTTTTATGTAGGTTGAATTTGTAATATGTATTACTAGAGTGCTTAATGTATTTTGTTGTTAATAACCGTCCTGATTGGTTAAACCAAAGGGCCACATGATCGGGATTACACTTTTCCTTTTCCTTTTTAGATTGATTGACGATCTTTTATTGTGGATACGCTCACACTGTTTATATTTATTGCCTTTATGTGTAGTTATTGAAATTGCCTTGCATTTTATTTTGGGAATATTTAAATGTTGTAAGGTACGCCTTTTTAACTTGACTTAATGATGTCCTTTGTTTTTTGTGTTCTGTTTATGTCCGGTTGTCCCACACCCTGTATAATGCTTTATATGTAATTATTTAACTAAAGCAGACAGGAATTGGTTCCAAAAGGGATCCCCTGTTTGTTATTTATTACTTGTTTATTTTTGCTTTAATTTGAATACCATTTATAGACCTGATTTTATGTTTATTTGTGACTAAACGTCGTTTTAGGCAATGTGATAGACTTTGTACGCCTTTAATACCGATAGAGTAGTGTTGATACATGTTTAATCCTTTGATTGCTTTGATTACTTGTGTTATCTGATCTTTGTTTTCTTTGTGTGATTATTATCGGAATAAAGGGAGTTTTCTTGGTGATTCTTTTTCTCCCGATGTAAATAGGATGACGAGCGAATCACCAGGTAGCGCAACTCGTTTATCTCAATTACAGTTTTGTTTCATTTAATTACCTGCCACCTTATGCAACAAATTAACCTTATCCGACCCTATCTCCGGCGCATTACACAACGTAGGTTATTTGCCCCTAGACGATCACTGTTTTTTTTATCAGGTTAGAATTTTGCGAGTTCAAGATCAGATTTGTAAATCAACTCTGATTATTTAATCACGGCCAGTAAGGAGATTTAAGCTATTAATTGGAGTAAGCCTAACATTAGCCGACGTAGCATCATTCTCAGTGACATCAATTTAAGCAATTAATAAAAGCATCTTATCAGTCAAATTGAGATGCATCCTTTAGCTATTGTTTTGTCTCTTGAATTTGCATTAGTGCGAACAAGTACAAATTACACGTTTCATGATAGGGTACGTCTGGGTTACGACAAGTAGTATGGGAGTTGGCGCACAGACATGCGCGAAAAGGAGAATGGGAACAATTAGCTAGAGATTCTGCACGATTTAAAAAAAGAATAGGCGACTGTGATAATATAATTTCACCAATTCTCGAAAAACAGCATCGTGAATGTGTGTTTGTCAGACGCTTTAGTAGTATGTAGTGATGTATATGTATATGATAGTATTAATAAAAAAAAGTAAAAAAAGATCTGTTTATTGCATATTAATATTACAGTATATATAATTAAGGTTAAGTAGCGTATTACACAATGTCTTTGGTAGAAATCCAGGAGTTGTGAGAAGTATCAAAACCCAACCACTTAACGAGAGCTTTATTCCCTTGACGTCGGATGACACGTTCAACTAGATGAATGTCTGGATGTTTAACACTTTGTAGTTCGGGCTCATAGAACCGACCTTGAATCTCTTCATCTCGACTATCAAGTAATGTGTAGGTGAGTGGGCTTGAACGTTTAACTGTTGATATTCGAAAGACTTCGTAACTCCAATTAGGTGTGTACCCCTTAGAGAATATGTTCCTATGTTTGCTAATGCGTACATGTTCCCCCACTTTAAATTTAGGTGTTTTACGGTCAAGAATTTCTTGACATTTTAAATGTTTCGAAATAGATGCACTATTTTTTCCGATACATCTACCGGTTTGTAGCCAGTTGTTCTATGCTTTCTTGAATTATACTCGGCGACAATGTGCGGTAATATTGATAGCCACTTATATGATCCTTGCATGCTGAATGTTGTCCACATCATTGCTTTAAGGGTACGATTGACACGTTCGACTATGCTACTTTTCAAGGTGGAATAACTACTGTAATGATTGATATTGAATTTTTCATTACTTTTTAAATTCTGCATTATAGAACTCAGTTCCCATATCAGTTTGTATATGTGTAGGCATCTTTTGCAATCCAGATAGCAGTTTATCCATTACCTCCGCGACTAGTTTACCATTCTTGCGTTTGATGGGAAAGCACAGACATATTTAGAGAAGGCATTAATTATTACTAAAATATATCGAAATCCTTTATTCACATGAGCATAAGGTATCATTTCCACTAAATCAGCTTGAAAGAGATCATTTAAACCTTTTAGTACTACACAACGTCGCGGAAAATTTCTCCTTGCTGGTTTGTGCAGTTCTTCAACAACATGGGGTTTACTCATTTTTACTTTGGATTGTAGTACAATCTCTAGGATGAATAATTGTTCTTTGTCGAAAGTGATATCTTTTGGAATTATAGGTTGAATCACACCTGCCTTACGAATCGTTTTATTATTTAGAAACAGCGGTGCCGTATATATTACAGTATCCACTCGAAGATGAATATCTCGAGGTAACCACTACAATGCAATATTTTTCCTCTGTAGGAAAGAAATATCTACCATTGATACCCAATGGAATATCTACTGTTGTCTGTTGCAAGACACCTTGCAAGGTAAAATAAGTTTCGTAATATATATCACTTTGCTTCGTAGCATCACTGCGATGATGAGTAATATGTTTTCCAAATTTATCCACTGTCATTTGTTGATGAAGATGTCCGCCAAATTTATCTATGGGCATAACTGATGGGTAGTGGTAGTCGGTGTAACAATGAAATGAAAAGGATATAGTAATAGGTTTATAACAAGAGCTGTTACTGTATTACTTTTGCTTCACGTAGTTCATCAATTATATATACTACTTCGTTGTGATTGCTAGTATTTCCTGTCGACATTGATCCTAATAATTCCGTAGCCAATCTACTAACTTATTCGGGTTATTCCACGGTACAAATTCAATAGCTTTGTTATTGTATCGCAATAGTTGCATGCCACCACCTCTTTTGGAGATAGAAGTTGTTCGAGATCTTGTGGTTGGAGGGGCAATAGATGATGTAGCTGACCGTTTTCTAGGTTGAAGTAATGGTTTAATGATTTCCACATATTTTTTACTATTGTTTCCACGGATTTGGTCTGTCGAGTTATAATTACGTCGGGCAGCATTAGTACGACGCAATATGTCATTGTATTGCTGTAGGTCACTCTTTTTGTACCCCGTAGGAATTTTTTTAAAAAGTAGTTCATATAATCCCGGTGTTCCTTCATAGTCTAGGGAGGATCCATCAGGAAGAGTGATACGAAGGTTTTCACCAATAAAGTCTAATTCAGCATCACCAATAAAAAATTTCTCTTCTTCCGGAATGAAATGTACGCCATATGTTGTCATACTCGTCTTCTGTATCTCTAAATATACCTTCAACGTAGTACTTAGCTAATCCTTGGTATTGATTTAGATAATCTTCAAAGGCGGGTTGAGATCCAGCAGCTAACAGTTCTGATTTCAATTGTTGTAAAGTAGGAATTTCCACATCATCATCGTTAGTGGTATCAGCAATTACAGTTTCCTACGAAGGTTGCGCAATGGTTGCGGGAACAAGAGTGCGTGAGCCTTCCGTAATCCAGCTGTTTTAGGTGTGTGATGTAAAAACTTCAGTTTCTTGTGCAATGACTTCATTTTGACAGCTTCTGGCGTAAGGGGTTCAGCTTTGATGAGAGACCATCTTTCTTAGTAATCAATTGCTGTAAGGGTTGTGTGATAGGTTTAAAGTGTGCTTCTGTTGCACGTTCTGTAAGAGCGGTATCTTCTTTCAAAGTAGCATATTTTTGTTGCACGCTCTTGCGAGCACGCAAAATGTCTTGTACTAAGCGCTCCTTCATTACGACTGCATATGTTCCGTACTGCTACCATATTTATAATGCTATAAAACAGTCAAATCTCTTACGGTACCGACCTGTATTAACATCGCTTTCTTTATCAATAACAATAAAACCGAATTTGTCTTGCCAGCAACAAAACATAAATCTTTAAACCTATCAAAGGACATATCGACATTAACGTGATCATCATACACATGCTTGAGATTAGTGTGATCTTGTTGAAAAGAATAAGTAAATTAGCATTATCACGTATAAGCTGTTTTGGAATTGAAGAATACGTTTGACACAGATAGAAACAATCATTATTTCGATGTCTGCCAAAACAGAAATGATCTCTTATTTCATTTTGTTTATGACACGCTACATCATCGAAAATCATTATTGAATTTTTACGGGAATCACTAGGGATATAACATCACTATTATCACTGTATTCAAAATACCCGACTTCTTTTGTGGGTGTCAGTAAATTTCGTAAGTACTGGTATTTAGGTTGATATAATGATTTGCAATAAATATATACATTTTCAAAACGTAAACCATTTGGATGTTCTAACAAGGTAATCATAACATTTGTTTTTCCGCACCCAGATGGACCAACGATTATACCTCGTTTACATCCTCCTTTCAGTAGACCGCTATGTTTAGAGTAAAGTTCCTTGTTATCAGCTGTGTCATAATTTTAATAGGTAATTCTGTGTCTTGCGGAATGAAGCGTATGGTGCCGTCATAGTACTAAACCACAAATTGTATGGTACTAATATATATACGTGTCATACAATGAAAGTAGTTTAGTAGTGGAGTGACAGCCAGTCTGGTATGAAGTATACTTCTCGGTGTAATAAGAAGAAAAGGGGTTCAGGATTAATTAATACCTTGATTAATAAATTACCCGTGGAGTTGCATATACCTGGGTATAG
The DNA here is from genome assembly GCA_036346205.1 of Vesta saturnalis. Taxonomy (NCBI): domain Eukaryota; kingdom Metazoa; phylum Arthropoda; class Insecta; order Coleoptera; family Lampyridae; genus Vesta; species Vesta saturnalis. Next base: position 627,361 of record JARFJB010002319.1, on the reverse strand, counting down.
ATACTGCGGACCGGGCACCCGTTTACAAAAACGACTAGCTCGCGGTGACAAAGGTATTAATGAATTGGACGAAGCCTGTAAAGAGCACGATATTGCATACTCCCAGTCAAACGATTTAAGTCAACGACACATTGCCGATAAAACTTTGCAACAAAAGCTTGGAATAGATTTCGTTCCTCAAACGCTACATTTGGAGAAAGGGCTGCTGCATTAACTATAGCTGAGTAATGAAAGGAAAACGGAAAATGGGGATGGGTGGAAGATCACGGACAGGCAATAGAATGGGAAGCAATTCACGAAGAGCAAAGCGTACTCCCAAACCAATTTCATTTAACAAAGCGGTACTTCTAGCGCGACGTCGTGTTGGTGGTAAACTTCGATCATCTTTACGATCTACAATACACCAAGCCTTAAGCGTTCTAAAACACAAAAAATCATGTCACCCAAGAGCAGAATATTACCTATACCAAAACGAGGGGTTCATACCTCTTATTCCCTATTTGCAGCATTAGGAGCCTTAGGTTCGTTAGGTGGCGGTGCAGCTGCAGTTGCAAAAGCGGTTACCGACGCAAAAGCTGCGACAAAAACGTTAGAAGAAACCAAACGACACAATCAAGCAATGGAAGCAGCAACCGTTGGAAAAGGTTTATATCTAAAACCATATAAACGAGGTTTGGGCATATATTTACAACCGTATTCAAAAAACTCCCACTGAAGCTACCACGCCACGCCTTAAGTAATGTTGAGCTATCAAAATTTGTTGAGCAATTAAAGATTCCCTACTTTAGAGGGATATATATGCGAGATAAGCTACCTACACGAATCCATAGGAATGAATGTGGTATCGTGAATCTGGATAATCAAGCTAATCAGGGAACACACTGGACAGCATATATTAAGCGTAATAGACATTTAACATATTTTGATAGTATAGGACATGTTAAACCGCCCTTCGAATTAGTCCACTATTTTAAAAGTGATGGTAGCAGAAACACAATTGATTATAACTTTACTAAGGTTCAAGAGTTCAATACATACAACTGTGGTCATCTAGTCTTACGATTTTTATATAACTGCTCGTTCTGATTGTCAGTAGTTGTTACGTGATCGTGATGTCGTACACATTTACCTTCACCGGTAAAAGCTGTATCCTGCAAGCTACATTTAATCCACCGATTTTTCTTGATAATGAGTCGGAATATGTAATGGGGTTAACTAGTTTTGAATCGTTCAATACTATACAAAACGTTACTTCAAAGAACAACATGCTCATATTTGGAAAAGAGAAAATTACAATACCACCAGGAACATACGAAATCGCAGATGTGAATAAATATATTAATGAGTCAGTGAAAGACGATAAGGGGTATATTGATTTACGAGCAAATAATAATACTATGAAAGCAACCATGAAAGCAACCCATAACATTAGTTTCAATGTGGTCCATTCGATAGGGCCTATGCTAGGCTTTAATAAAACTGCTGTTTACCAAGCTAAAAAAGTGTACACCTCTGAGAACCCTATTAACATCATCAAAATTAACTCATTAATTATCGAGTGCAACATAACAAGTGGTAGTTTTAAAAATGGTGAGTCATCACACATAATTCATCAATTCTTCCCCAGTGTACCAGCGGGATATAAAATAATCGAATCACCTCAACATGTTATCTACTTACCTATAAATACATCTACCATTTCAACAATAACACTTAAAATAGTAGACCAAGACGGAGATCTCGTCAATTTTAACGGAGAAGTCATACCGATAGGACTACATTTAAAGAAAATATGGTGACGCGGTATAATACATGTGCATGTAACCAATGCAAAACAAACTATAAAAGAGTGAAGTGTGGAAAGGGTACAGTCAGTAAGCGTTCAGCGACCAAAGCGTTGACAGCGCAAAACAAAGCATTCTAGGAGAGTCTCGGGTTTACAGTACTACAATGAGTGTATTAAATGTTAATGAAAAGTTGTTGTTGATAATGCTATAGTCAATTCCGAACTGCACGCCCATCAACCATATACTACGAGATTTGGAAACAATGATGAAATCAGGATACCCATTCAGGAAGACATGTGCACTCTACCATTAGAAAGTTATGTTTATGTAGAGGGAAGATTATTGCGACAGGATGGCATTGTCTCCAATACCGCAAGGTTCGTTAATAATGGTATCGCATTTTATTCAGTGAAATTAGATATGAGATGAATGGAATAGTGGTAGATTCCGTAACTAAGGTGGGGTTAACGTCGACAATGAAAGGATTAGTATCATTGACACCCAATGATCTTGCCCGCCATCAAAATGCCGGTTGGTTTCCTACATCAAACAGCACACTAACAAATGAGCAAGGGTATTTTAATGTCTGTGTACCTTTGCGAATGCTGCTTGGCTTTGCTGAAGATTATAATAAAGTGATTTTGAACATTAGACAAGAACTTGTATTAATTCGTAGTAATATTGATACCGATGCAGTAATTTCAACTGTGGACGAAGCATTAAAAGTTAACATAGATAAGATTTATTGGAAAGTTCCACATCGTTCCAGCATTAGCGGAGGAATTAGCGTTAACGAAATACATTGATAAAAATGTGAATACTCCACTAGCATTTAGAAGTTGGGAAACCCACATATATCCCGCTATACCAACAACAGATAAGCATACATGGGCAATCAAAACATCGACTAGTATTGAAACACCGAGATACATTATTATAGGGTTTCAAACTGGACGAGAAAATAATGTTATGCACGATGCGAGTAAATTCGATAAATGTGCACTAAAGAATATTCGGTATTCCTCAACACCGACCGTTACCCGTATGATAATTTAAATGTTAATTATGATAACAATTGCTTTGCCACGCTGTATGAAATGTTTGCTAAATTCCAAATGTCATATTATCAAAGAGATGGACAACCATTACTCACACCTATTCAATTTACGACGGCTGCACCACTGATGGTGGTCGACTGCTCAAATCAAAAGAAGTATTGCACTCGAAAGCAGTAGTTCTTCGTGTAGAGTTTGAAACATCGGCCAACATACCCGCTAATACGACAGCATACTGTGTCATACTCCATGAACGTTTAGTTACGTACAACGCGTTAACCAAAGCAGTACGACAATTGTAATGCAATGCTGATTATGGTGGATGTACAAGGGTTTAAAATTTCAAAAAATTTTATACCGAACTTTATAATGGAAAAAAAGTAGCTCACTACGTCTTTAAATCACCATACCCGTGGCACACATTGGATGCAGAGAGTCGTCGTCAAGCTACTTGGTTAATACATAACCAGCACTGTATTAAATGGGAAGAAGGGTATACACCACCACACCACTTTCGAAGAATACTCGAGAGATTGATTCAGCCAACAGATTCTGTCTATGTCAAGGGCAGAGAGAAAGCAGATTACATCAGAAAATTTGTGACCCAGCCTGTTATTGAACTTGAGGAAAGTCCACCTCTTCCTGCTATGCAACCCGTTTGTTACTTTCACTGTAAATCATTATGCCACTGTGCTTTGAGTCGGGTATATCATTTATATAATATATATATATACAATGCAATAAGTCTTGTACATATTTTTTTAATAAAAAAATAGTAAATAGTCATTTTCGTTTTTTTTTTTGTTTTTAGTTATATCACACAGTATTTGTATAGCATATATTCTCTTACTAACGAATTAATACATAATATTAATATATGTTAAACAACTAAAGGAATAATACAACTTATTATTAATATAAGTTTCATTATGGAGAGAATATAGGAAAGAAACTAGCAAGTGTCAGTACCCAAACTATTCTTCTTCCGGTTAATATAAATTCATTTGCTTAGCAACCTGCAATAGTTCGCTCAACGGATCAGCATTCTCCAATTCCGGTATTCGCCAATGCCCCCACGCCAATGTAGAACACGTATCACGTAGTCGATATCGTTTGTCATCCTGGGACCTAAAGGCAATTTTGTTTAACATTTCGGTATATATATATCATGTAAGGTTGATCGAAACATAAGCATTTACACATTACTGTTTTATCAGACCCTCCGCAACCGCTTTGTAGTCTACTTCCGTCAACACTTTCTGAATAACAACTTTCTTAACACCTTTCGCTTTCTTAACAACTTCCTTATCAGCAAGCTTCAGACAGTATGACTTCGATCCAGCACCATAAAAATAATGAATCGCTTTCCTGCGTACTCATCTTTCATTCGTCCAACGACGGAAGCAGTCGTAGGAATACCATGCAACTCATTATGATAGTTGGAAGTATCATATTCGTCTAAATTATTTCGCATGTGTGCATACATATCATCAGTTACTATCTCAACAATCAAAGAATCCGTGTCAGTATAGAGCAACGTGACATTCTTGCCATAATGAGCTCGTAAGATATCATAAAAAAACCGATACATTATAATTTTGGAAAGATCTAAAATACTGAATCCGACATAGACGGGTTTGTCGTACGTAACTACCTGTTTCGACAATTCCGCCGCAAACAATTTATCAGTGAATTGAATAAAATTTTTAAATTGCGGTTTTGCAACGTACCGTGCTAGACCTACCCGACGACCGTTATTTTCCCAATGTGTTAACAGTTTAATAACTCTTCGTTTATCGACATTTTCCATTGTTTTACCAAACACGCCATTATTCATGATTTTATAGAAATCCTTTTCAAACTTGTTCTGTGCTGTGTTGCGGAGAGCTGTATTAAGGTCTACGTATGGTATTAGCCACGGACTCTGACGAAATCGTAAAACCCTATGAATACGAGTAACAATTAAGCCATGCTCTATACATTGTTTTAAATAGCGGTAATGTATAACATAGTTGGTCTTATCACACAGGTTCGGGATTAACTTCTCCTCCTGGGAATGTGGTGCGCAGATCATTTCAGGACAAAACGGATAATCGTTGTGTTCGTCATGCAGATGGTGGGGATAATGTATATCAACCTCCAGTACAAATCCAACATCGGCGTCATCATCAATCTTTACTACGTCAAAGTGTTCTATTTCCTCTTGAGGTAACCACATAAACCCATCGTGAGGCAGGTATTGCTTCATACTCCAGCCGTATAAATTCGTGGCATCTAAATATTGTAAAAACACTTTCGGTGTTTAGGATCATAGTTTGGAACAAACTCGTTATTAGCGATGCTTCTCCGCTTGATACAAGTACTTACTCCACCCCGAATACCTTGTTTAAAAAGTGATACATATCCATATCCGTCAGTAATTCTAGCTCTACTTTCGTACATTTCAACATGGCATCCCAGGCCAATCCAGGTAAAGTGACATACTGTGCAGGTTCTAACCCATACACACCCATACATAATCTCCTAAAGTTTTCAAACACGTCAGCCAATAACAACACATCTGATTTTAAATAAATATCAGCATAATCACCTAGTGTATTACACTTAAAGTGATCCCATACCAGTAGAACGCGACAGTATTCGTCATCGGAAATATTTGCATCGCGCATTTTATCGTAGAATTTGTCATATGATGGCACCGTGACGTCGTTCAACTTACTAAAGCTGTCTACGTACGCATAAGGAAACTACCTTTATTTCTCACTAAGTTGAAGTCGCTATCATTACTAAAATATTTCCGTACCTCCATACATTGATCATCTGATAAATTCTGGGATAGAGTATCTCATGAATCTACAACTATCGACGAACCGTAAATTAATGTATTTCTTTTCCCTGATACCATGACTGTTTACATATTCATCAACAAAAATATGCTTACCAAACGTTATATATTTTCACTGTTAACCGGAAGTACGGTAATTTCTTCCGTTTCACTCGCTAACTGTTTAATGAACAGGTGAACATCATAACCACTGAGATTATGTAGAAAACGGGGAGAAATGTAGGTACCTGATAGTTTAAGTTACACGTTGAATGTGTTGCACCACGATACTCACCAGTAACATGACAGTACTCTCGTACTTTCGGATTTGTCGGATCCCCGTAAAGTGCTTGCCGCATATGTAACAACATACACTGCGTTCATACGTACCTGCTGTTCATCCGTTAATGGTGTCATTGGAACAATAGCTTTGAAATGTTCATTATATATCCGTTTTACATCACTTTCCAGTCGTCTTATAAATATCTCCCTGCATTACTCCCCATACAGCTCTAACTTAGACCACGCATCGTTTACACTACACTTAATGTAATAACTAAACGAATATGGTTCGTGTTTACACGTTTTTATCGTAAACGGTTTTTCGGGATCTGGTTCAGCCGTATCTACCGGTACTAAGAGCGCTTCAAAATCTGCATATATTACGAATGGTAGAACCATTTGTTTCTGATAGTTCCGAAACGCGAGTATATTTTCCGCGTAGAATTCCCCGGTTATGTCTTTTTTTTGTTTCACGCCCGGTAATTTTGTATATACGAAGTTACAGTCGTGTGACACGTGTCGGGTTAATTGCTCCTCGGATCTAAAGTAATACAAGCATGCATCACAAAAATACATTGCTCCGTTCCGCCGAGTTATTTGGTTGCTAAGTAAACGAGAAAATTTTTTTATCCATACATAATGCTGATTATCTGTTTGGTTACTGACTAATAATAATAAATTGACATGAACTGCCTGTTTGGCTTTGGTATAATACAGAGGCCCCACTACCTCTGTGACACGCTGACCATCACGATAGGTATCGTCTAACCCATAAACATTGATGGACATGTTGTTATTGCTCTCAAACGTTGAAATATTCGTCAGCTTAACAGGGAACTGTACACCATTCCAGTTGAATAACGTCTGGAAATCAGGGTAAGAAGATGTGCGTTGTGGTACTCCCGTTGGTGCCACTAGTGCCGATACAACAGCCCATGCAAAGCAGCAATTATCATTATTTTTTACATTGACTATAGCGTGTTTATGTGCGATTTCGGCGGGGACAGCCATATAGGATGAACCAGTGGTGGGAGAAAATTTAAGCAGGTTTACCTCTATATACACGAATTGCACCAGGGACCACCCTAAAACAGTTGTTACAGCAATAGTCACACTTACCAGAATCTTTATGCTGAAATTCGGATTGCTTTGCATCCAATATTTTACTTATTCTTTGGAAATACTCTTCTAACACCGTCCCTACACTGAGAATATCATACTTAGTCTGAAAGGATTTCAGTTCTGTGCTTTCCTACTGTTCAAAAGTATAAACCAAACAGCTCAACATTACATTTTAATGAGTAGTGTTTCTGCAACTGATTTTGTACTACCTTCAATACGTTCCCTTTAACCTCTGCCATAAAGGTGGACACATCAGTATGAGTATTGCATGGTGACAGGCGGTATGACACAATGCGTTGTTTAAACGCATTTCGAATCACTTCAACCCCATTAGCGACAAGCAAACATACATTTGCTTTGTGCCTATTGCTTCTGAGGTGTCCTTGGAATGCATACCTAGGTACATCCATTGAACAATCTGTGCAGTGTACACTTTCACCACTTTTTTTCGGTTGTACCGGTTCATCGCGTTGGTCAGGCTTCCGCTTCCTTGAGTTGCTCAACCCTGATGGTCCGGGTTTCGCATTATCCTTCGCATAGTTTACCCCAGATGGTCCTGGTTGCACAAAGGAATCAGTAACATGTTCATGTACTGCTTTGTTATCGTCCGAAGCGATCCCTTGCACCACATTGCTCCCTGTGGTTTGGTTTTGTAACGAAACCTCCTGCATGACAGATGGTGTACAAAGAAAGAATAATAACTATATGCTGAAGTGTAGGTTGATGTGAATAAGGGTACTATACGTGTTGGATAGGAAGGGTAGCCGGAGAGATGCAATACGAAACTAACACTTACTATTCTTTGAAGACATGATGTAACACCGCTTTATAACACTTGAAACTTTACTTGGTGGCGCATAAAGACGGACTGATACTGTAGTGGAACCGCTCCGTCTTAAATACAAAATTTGAAGTGTTGGGGAGTGGGGGAATTGGAATGAGGGGCAGAAGTGGTGAATTCGGACTCCCCTCTCCCCAGATAACCGAGTTGCTACCTACAGTAAAAATATCATTGTTCACATTTGAAATCCTTCTTTACTTCTATATATAAGTTCCAACATAATCCTTGTTACACCATTGAAAATCCTTTTTCTACCTTCCAACCTACATATACATATGTAGGTATAAAAGGTTATGAAATAGACTTTTTTCACTATCGCTAAATCGAATTATTCGCTCATTTTACAACTTTTGACCAAGTTTCGTCAAGATCGGTCATGATGTCTTATCTGTATGTGTATGCATGTATGTTTATATCCACGATCTGTTGGACAGTTGGGTCAGACAGCTGCGTGCGCAACTGCTTGAACCCAAATCCCCCATGTGGGAGTTACATTACAGGAAGGGGGGTTAACAGGAATCCGTTTTGAACTGTAGTAAATATTTTTAATTGTTGCAATGCATGTTTCAAATATTGTTAATTATAAAATGTACTTCATCATTATTTCTCAAACGTTTGTACAATATCGATGTAGTTATATTAATAAAACTTTATGAACCAATTAATAAAGTTAAATATTGACTTTTTCTAAATTACAGTTTAAAATTAATAAACTTGGGTAAAATTCGTTATGACAATTAACATATGAACGATTTGTTTATTATGATGATAATAGTTTCAAAGTGTTAGTCTAATTGCTATATTTTTGCATTCAGTTCGTTATTGGCCATTTTATTGTAATGCGTTTAGCTTTGGTTTCGTTTTGGTTTAAAAAAGTGGAATTATACTACAAATCGGAATGAGAGCGCCATCTGTTGATAAATACGTTGATACAAACGAATGAAGAAATCATTATGTAAAGCAGATAGTTGAAAAACAAGATTTGGTTTAAATGCTGGGTGCGTCATTGTTGCAATGTAAACACCTCGTGTTTACTTTATTACAGGTATTAAACATATAATTGTGATTTTCCTGCTTACTGGCAAAATCAATAAAAACACTTATCTACATAATAATAAAACTACTTTATTTCCCACAGGAAAACGGAAATAAAATAATACAAATGCATACATAAGGAAAATGTTTAACTGGATAACATATATAGAAAAACCAGTTTATGCAGAACTTTTAATGCATCTGATGACATGTACTTAATTATCTTTTTGTCAGATTCTTAAATAACTTTTTATTTTCAACAATAATTACTTTTTTTAAACATATTGAAAATAAAAACATGATTTCCCTTTTATTGCTTCTTCATTATGAGTACACGCATTACTTAAAATCGTTCAATGAGAAACGTTTTTTGTACCTAAACCACTATATATGAATGACAGGTCATCTCTCTGATTTCAAGTATACCAAAACCGGATATAGCCGATAATGAACTTATATAGTTCTCACAACAGTAATTGATATATCTTGTAATTTACATACGCTCTTTAATAATAATAACATACAAAAATATTTCAGCAATAATTAGGACTCTAACGTTCATGTTTTTTGCTGTTTTATATATATTTAAACAACTTTGCTGTATACATAACATTAATTACAGGTTTATAGAACTCTCATCGTGAATATATATCTACATTCCTTTAGCTTTACGAATGAAAATAAAATTTAAAGACATTGAGAACGTTATTTGCATTTTTTATATAAACAAGAATGTATTTATAGAATCTATAACGAGATGATGTTATTCGTAATACGTATTTAACATACGCTCTTTAGTAATACCACACACTTTATTGTATTCTATTTATTGATTATACTTGCAGTATAATTAGCTAAATGAAATTGTATTGTTTTTCAAGTCATAGTAAATAAACTAATAAATATTGTTTACAACTTGTAATGCAATATTTGCCTGTTACAATGTATACAGAGGTTACCTGTCTAGACAACATCCCACCCTTTGTTTTTTAATACTCGTAGTTGATCTAGGTCACTACCAGAGACATCTAGCCAATCACGACACAGTATACATCGTTTCAAGGAATCTTGTGGGTATATAAGAGTTGCATAAAACGTATTTACGTTATGATCTCGAGTATTCCAAGTATTAAACGTCGTTAAAGTATGGGTTGTTGAGACTGACAATCTAGCTCGAGATCCAACACTTCCTTGGGGTGTGCAAATCTAACTTTGCACCCCTAAGGCCTTCTAAGCAGCATCCACTTCGACTAAGTTATACCCGGACCTACTCCGTCGTCGGTAAGCATAATGTGAATGTGTGAGTGTGAGTGTGAGTGTGAGTGTGTGTTTCAGTGTGTGTGTGTGTGTGTTTGAGTGTGTGTGTGTGTGTGTTTTGAGTGTGTGAGTTTGTGTGTGTGAGTGTATGTGTTTGAGTGTATGAGAGCGCTGAACGGCTTGGTACCACCTGTCACACGGTGAATACTGGTGTTCCTCATGTTGAGCACCCCTAACACAACCTTTTTTATGTGTACGATGACGACTAGTTTATATATTATGTGATGAAGTATGTTATGTTGATTCTTTTTTTTGTATCTCTTGACTATAGTGTATAGACTAATTATTTCCTGTCAATCTAGTAGTGTGTTTATCGCTGCTAACATGTGTGACCTAAACTTTTATTATCCTCAGTATTACAACTGTTTTGTTAAAAGCTTACTAACGTATGTACTAAATCAACATGTTTTATTCCTACAGCGAATCATATATCTGAGTAATACATATTTATAATATAATTTATGTCTTGCTTTCTACATGCATTAAACATATATTTTGTACATGTCTTTATTTCTATGAACAATTTGTACATGTCTGTCTTTCTATATGAATTAAATATATACATATCGTTTTCTTTTATTTTGGTAAATAAAGTGAGGGTGAGCAAAAAGCATACAAGTGGACAAAAAACATACAAGTGGGCAAAACAAGTGAGGTATAGAGTAGCAACCAGATCACACGGATGTTATTGTGGAACGCGCGTTAGGTCGCACGGATAGCCTTGTAATTGTGGAACAGGCAAGCGGGGTTTTAAAGTAGGTCACAGTGATGGCCTTGTAGTAGTGGAACAGGAAAGCGGGCTTTGTGACCCTGGCTTTGTGGTGATGATATGTCACACGGATAGTCTTGTAGTAGTGGAACAGGAAAGCATGGTTTATGACCTTGGTTTTGTGGTAATGATATGTAATTAGGTCACACATTACGCTTTTTGACCATGGTACGGTGGGGACCTTGGTTTTGTGGCAACTTTGGAAATGTGGGACCTTGGAAATGTGGTGTGTTCTAGAAGTCTCCAATTTTACCTACTGGCAAAAATATTACAAAAAGATGTTTTTCCATTTAGTCGAGTATGGGATCTGTAACGCATTTATTCTGTATCAGAAGTCATTTTCGAAACTCATGGGACAGAATTAGATCTACCCAAAGGTCGAAGATCTTTTCCAAATCTTCTTCGCTTGGTCGAACGCCATTTTCCCAGCTATGTGCCAGCTACGTCTAAGAAAAATGCTACTAGGGTTTGTGCAGTTTGTTCCCGAAAAAGGGACAGTAGAGGGAAGAAAATCAGGAGAGAATCCAGATACCAGTGCTCCAAATGTGATGTAGGACTGTGTGTTTCGCCTTGTTTTGAAACCTATCATACGCGGAGTGAATTTTGACTTCTAGGTTGACTAAAACTCTTCACTTTCTAATAAGATAATATTCAAACGTAATATTACGTTTCTGGTATCAACTGTATGTTGTTATCTTTTATTTTTCGAAAAAATAAACTGTTCTCTGAAAAATGAAGCTAGTGTTGATTTTTATTTATCATAAGGCATTCATTGTAGTTTAAAATAATACTGGTATTTTTGGAACACTTTCACTAATTTTCCTGGGTCCTTAAGGGGATAAAGAAAAAATTTAAAATTGAGGGAAAAAATATTTTAATACTCTGATACATTGGAAATACGAGAAATTAATAAAGGTAAACTGTCATAATGTATATCAACCTCATTGGAAATGACATTAACCCTACGTTAGTCGCGTCAATTTTAGTCACGAATTCGGTCACGTGGTCTACGATTGTAGAACATTTTAATTGTTGACTATAATAGCCAATTTGAATCTTTTTAAAAAATTAGTATAACATTAGAGTTTAATGAAGTCTGCTCTTCCATACAAAATACAATTTATGTTGAGATATATAGGACTTCCGGCAAAAAATAAATATGCGCATATACGTTTTTTAAAGGTTTATTGACATTGACAGTATTAAACTTTATAACTAAAGCTACACAAAAAAAATTCTATTTTATTTCAACTCGTACATATAATAGTTATTTATTATATAAGGGTCTTATTAGGCATATAAAACACGCAAGAAAATAAACGCGAGAGCGTTAGCTCGAGCGTTTTTTTCTTAAGTGTTTTATATGCTAATAAGACCCGAATGTAATACAAAACTTTATCCACAACCGACAATAAATTAGAATGAAATGTACTTAATTATTCTAGTTAATTTAATTTTAATTCAATTTTCTTATTATTTGAATGTATGGGTGGTCATGGATTTATTGCTATAGTGACTGATTCGTTTTTTGTTGTTGTTGTAGTAAATAAGACGTAGTGTCAAATAAAATGGATAGAGCCAGAAAGATTCAAGGAGAAAGTTCGAAAATTCTGAATCCAGCTATTGATTCGGTTACGAGTACAAGTGTTATAACCCCGGGTATAACTAAATTTAACGTCAATATTCCCGACAATAATATTTCAGAAGAAAATAATAAGAATATTTCTATAAATGTTAATATAAATGTTAACTTTAATAAATAAAATATGAAAACGCTACAGTGTCTTATGAATATAAAACCCTAGTGTTTTATGAATATAAAACACTAGGGTTTTATAGTGTTTATAATGCGTTTGTAAGCAGTTGAGTTATGACATGATAATGTGTTGGTTGTGGATAAATGAACAAAATAAACAAAATAAACAGTATCATAATCAAAATGGGCAAGTGATGAAGAAGTTAAAGTTGAGGTTCGGAGAAACATTCTACGCATGTATCTCTCATGTGCTCTTGGCATGGCATATTTGCCGCATTTCATGCATGATTTTCTAGTGGATTTGTTATTTCTTCTAGGACAACGTCCAACATAATTTGCTGACCTAGTCGGCGGTGGGAGAACTGCCTCTTCAATACCAAGTAGGGCTCGCGCTCGCCGCCTTGGTTCTACAGGTACTCTTATAATAGTTGATCGAAACTGTATTTGCGGTTTTATAAGTCTACTAAATCTACCCCTATCTTGGCTTTATTATAAGAAGTTATAATTTCTGGTTTTTTGTCGTCGCCCGTTTCGGGATCAATGAGATCGTCGTGATGCATAGACGAAATCAAAAATACTGCTTTGTTTTTCTTAGAATAATATGAGAACAACGTACACTCCTCCTGAAATCCAAAAAGAGAAGTCTTTGCTTCCCTGTTCTTCTTCGGTAAAAATTCTAAGTGTATCTCGCGTTTATTTTTGCGGAGGGTACCAACATATGTCACCTTTTTCTGTTGTAACAATTTCTTTGTCAGTGGTATACTCAAAAAAAAAATTGTCGCCAGTAATATTGCGATTAGTTCCTTCTACCGGATGTACTAATCGAAGCACAACCTCTTCGGCTGAGTTGCTAAACTTGTATGGGCCCTCTAGTTGTGTTCCTACATATGGTTCAAGATTAAATGTGTATGATGTTTTGGCATCAACTAAAGCGTACATCTTGATCCCATACTTTGCCGGTTTATTTGGTATAAATTGTTTAAAGGAACAACGTCCTCTAAATGCTAATAACTGTTCGTCAATAGTTACATATTCACTAGCAATAAATTTATTTTGAAAATTTGCCAAAAACATTTCAAATAAGTCCCTAATTGGCGCAAGTTTATCTATTTCTCTTCTTTCATTTCTAGTTCTGAAGTTATCAAATCTCGGGTATCTTACAAGAAATCTAATTCGTTTTTCGCTCATTGCAAGGAAGCACTAATTTCTCGCTCATCAGTTGATCTCGCGTCCCGATCCCTTTCAAAGTTGTTTCGGATTTTGTCAATGTATGTATTTGTTGAGTTGGTTATCACTCGAATAATCTTTTCGTTCACGAAGAGATTCAGGCACTCGATTTCAGATCTCGTATTACGCGCATTACGTTTTGGTCCGGGTAAAAGTTTAATAATGTTTTTAGAACGAACACGCACTTGTACATTGAGAGTATTCTTCATCCACTTGGACGTTCGATCTTTTCCAAGATAGAAACTCCTAGCGTTATCATCATTTGAATCTTCTTCTGACAAGGCATCTTCATTTTCGTTTGATAGAACTTCTTCAGAGTCTCTTTCGTAGTCGTTTGTTTCGCTGATATCCTCTTCTACGTCATCTTCGTCTTCGTCATCTAAAGGACTCCCTTCGCCGCTAGATACGGATTTTTTTAGGAGCAGACATGTATATGTCTACAATTCACAAATATACGATAGGCTTCAGAAAGGAACAAACACATAATACTTACCAAAATATATGAAAATTACAAAAATAAAAAATTCAAGCGCGTCGCAAAATGTAGCACGGATAGTCGCAAGGTCTACGGTCGTAGACCAGTCGTATTTGATTCCCGAAAACTCACACTACAACCTTCGCAGATGGCATTTAGCATACTAACTGCATAGTGGACAATATAACCAACAGCTACTCAAGGGTGTACATGCGCAAACTAACCCAACACTTAATAGACACACTGCAAACAAAAAACGTGGTCTACGATTGTAGGCCACGCGACTAACGTAGGGTTAAAGGTGCTACTAATAATTTGCATAGGTGATCTAGGTAATATATTTGTGCGTGCGGTAGGATTGTAAAATGTAAAAGAATTACGTGAAACATACTGAGGTACATGAAAATATAAATGGGATAGCAGAAATGGACAATCTATATTACTGCGCAGTAGATTAAACAGAAACGTTATGCCATTAACAGGTCTTCGTCTTTGAAGGGATATAATGTTGAATCTAGGCAATAATGCTGCATGATTACAACCTCTCTCGGGATAGATACCGTCAAGCTTGAAAGATAAACATTTTAAAAATATCCTTCGGATATTTTCTGTCTCTCCTGATAAACGTAATGAGGACACCAAATCAGTGAACTATATTCGAATTTGGTTCTAACTAAGGAGTAAAATAAAGTCTGCATAGCAGTTGTCTTTTGGAATGATTTCAATTACGTATGATTAGACCAAGCATAGACATTGAAGAGCACGAAATGTTTGTGATGTATTGAGAAAAAGCCAGCTTATGATCAAAATACACTCCTAAATCCTTTATTTTGATACATCTGGTTAGCGGAGTAGAATTAATAGCGTAGTTAAATGTTATTAGTTGAAGTTTCCTCGTGTATGACAATATTTTACATTTAGATATGTTTAAAGCTAAATGATTCGTGTTACACCAAACGTCTAAGGCATCTAGTTGATTCTTGAGTTTATGATAATCATACAACGAAGTAATAGATACAGATTTAGGTCGTCGGCAAATAAAAGTTTACAGCATGTAAGGATATCAGTGAGGTCCTTGATGAAAGGTAAAAACAGCAGTGGTCCCAAACTGGAACCTTGAGGTACCCCAGATGTTGCCGAGATAGAGCTTGAAAAGTAGTTATTAAATATTACAAATTGGGTACGACCAGATAAGTATAAATGGAAGAGTAACAGTAGATTTTTATCAAAGCCATATTTATCTAACTTTCGATAGTTGAAACTTTCGATAGTTCAGGAAATATGCATGAATCTAAGATCTTGTTGTAAACAATACAAAGCGGTTTAATAAAAATTCCTCTTAAATCTTTTACGAGGAAACTTGGTATTCAGTCTTACCCAGCGACAGCTTTATTTTTTAATTTATTAATAGCAAGCAATACTTCATCTTCAGTAATGTTTCTGACATTAATGATAGGAAAACTGTTACTACTCCGGCGAATGCTGGAGTAGTAACTTCCCCTTCAGAACCCTAACTCCGTTACTTCTAAACCTATCCTCACCTAACCCATCCTTAATCCCACCATCCATACGTACTTAGTCTAAGTATGTTGGGTGTCCATCACTGTGACTGAAGGTGGTTGGAAAACTCAATCATCCCGCCCTCCCTATTGGGAGGGGGGGAGGTGAACTACTTTAGTTTTTCCTTTTTCATTCCAGCCATTCTCAGTTCAATCCATTCTGCCACTATCGAATTTATTGTGAATGCGTACGTTGCCTGTTAATTGGAATTCACGGAATTAAATATGCAGGGTAAAAATTTATGCAAGATCGTGGATAAATTTTTAAGTGGGCATTAGGGAGTATTAGATGATAGTGAAGCACCAACAAGTACACAGATGAACGTGGTTCGTAAAATAAAATTAAGAAAATGTTCTCAAGTATACTTAAACTTTATTTACTCAAAAATGTTAGCAGCATATAGACAGCATGAAACCTAGTAAACTTAAACGACGTTTGAAAATACTTCATAGTAAGTAAGAAAATCCTTCGAATTAAAATTAAAATCATATGAAAAGAAAATTTAATCTTAAAAAAAACTTTATGAATGAAAAACCTTTACTTGCTTCATAAAGTTTCATACGAGTATCAAACATCCAGACGTAAAAAAAGCTTCACACTATTGGCGAAGAGCTTATTTTGCCAAACATATGCAGTGCGTACCTCTATCAAATAATGATATTACCCGTGGAAGATGTACAGTATCAGCGGGAAGTTCTATGTCAAAATGTTTTCAATTGAGCTTGATGAGGCAACTGATAGCAATAGAAAATTATTACTTTATTACCTACGTTCAATTTTGTGATGATATGTCTGTAGTAAAAGAACTACTTTTCTGCAAAACGATAGAACTGAAAGCAGCAGCACTTGCATTAGTACTACCTTAAATGACTTTATAAACGAGATAAATCGAGAGTGGAAAAATTACATCAGAGCATACATCGACGATGCTCGTTCAATGCCGGGAAGATTCAAAATATACAAGCACTTATGAGACAAAAATCTTCACTGTGTGGCTGGATATATTGCATTGGACACAGAGAAGCTCTGGCTTCCAAAGAAATATCTCCTGATCTAAACAGTGTACTTACTACACTTGTAACCGCAGTAAATTATATAAAAGTCGAAGACAAGGGCTCCCCACGTTTCTTGCAGGTCGCGCTAAAAATGAGACCTCTAAAATCTAGAATCTTTTCAGCACTTTATAGAAACATGAGTGCAACACATTCAGTGTCACTATTTTATTGCGTAAATTCAATGGAAAATTTGTGCAACCAATTGCTGAATTAAGAGATGAAATCGCCATTTTTGTGGAAGAGGGAAACGTAAAGCCGAGAACTTTCGGTAGCGTTTATTGTGTTCAAATTGAGCTAGTTTGTGGACCTATTCGAGAAATTAAATATCTTGAATCTTCAGCTCCAAGGAGCTATAAATTGAAAAAGATTTCCTCGAATGGGATATGAACACACAATCTGTTCTGCTAGAGAACTGCGTTACCAACTACGCTATCGATGGAGCAAGTCTCACCCGATTTAAACTGAATTATACGTACTTTTTATTAGTAATGATGTGCACTAATTTTTTGTTTATTAAACTGATCACAGTCAAGTTTTTGTACTTATGTCATGCGAGCCCGCAATTCGCTAGGTTTCATGACTGATTTTAAATTTATTTGCGAAAGCAATGTTAATAGAAAACGATATAAAGAAATATTTTATTTGAACAAAGTTCATTGACAGTAATAAATATTTTATGTAAATTGAAATTTTAGAAAAAGATTTCCTCGACTGGGATTCGAACCCACGATCTGTTCTTTGCCAGAGAACTGCGTTAGCAACTACGTTATCGAAAATGGCGGCTATGTTGTAAAATAATTTTAAATGGGATCATAGGGCAAGTAATGCCTCATTTGAAAGCTCGTTTCAAGTCCTTTTTGTCACCGGGTGTGAAAATTCTAGGTAAATTATTTCAGATAATTTTTTTTCTCCTCATTTTTCGAAATTTTGGTTTTAAAAATCAAAACGATTTAAAATGTTTTGTTGCCAAGGGTTAATGTATTGAGTATTGAAATTGGTTAAACGTTTTTTTAAAGGTTAAGATATTTAGAATATGATACGTAAAAATTCAAAGAATAAATTAATTTTAAATTTTAGAAGTTTTCGTTAATAGAAACTGTCTTTTAAAATGAAATTGACGTATCTTTTGCTATTAATGTCATAACGCTTTATATTGTAGTTCGGATTAGAATTTGTTGTATTGAATTTAAAATGAATTCTCTGTTAGAATAAATTTCATCGAAATCGTAAATATCATATACATTTTCCCAAGGATTTAAACTTAAGAACTTAAGAAGAAATTTGTTATTGAGTGGAATTACAATAGAGTTAGGAGAAAAGCAAAATTGTTTGTATTAAGTTTCTGTTAACATCCATCGAGAAGCATCTGAGAAATGGTGCCAGAAATCTTTCGTGGTAAAGCATACCGATTCGTGTTTAGTTAAGAATTATCAATATAGGACAAGGCAATATTTACTGCAATATGACCTAAGTAAAAATTAAGTACATGTGTACCGTAAAGGGAGATAAGCCCGTTTGTTACTTGAAAAACTGTAAATGCAGTTTCTATGTGAAAGCGCGGGTTAAAAGAAAAATATGGCGCAATTTGCCGTTTCTTCTACAGATGTGTTTTCATTTTTAGCGCGGTTGATAATTGAATGCAATAGCAATTTGATTGGTTGTTGGTATTAATACCAAATAAAAAATTAGGTGCTTGATTGTTATTTCACAAAAGATAAATTGCACCAC
The DNA here is from genome assembly GCA_036346205.1 of Vesta saturnalis. NCBI lineage: Eukaryota > Metazoa > Arthropoda > Insecta > Coleoptera > Lampyridae > Vesta > Vesta saturnalis. The sequence goes on along the minus strand of JARFJB010002319.1, from coordinate 608,528 downwards.
GGTCTAGCTCAGTGAGATACAAACTTAAGAAACTTACTGTAATTGAGAACACATTGATTTTCAGGTGTGAGGGATGCAGAGAGATATCCATAGATATAACCAGTATTAAGCATTTTGTTTGTTGGACGCCATTCAATTTATAGGTTTAATAATTAAAATACAACAAAGATTAAGAAAGTTGTACCTTATTAACAAAATAGGTTATCTGAATAAACACTAAACAACTGTATTATAAAAATGTAAACTTTCACCATTATTTATCACACATAATAAAATACTTATCTTTTTTAATTTTTTTTAATAAAAAAAACCCAAAAAAGATAAGTATTTTACTAAACAACTGTATTTATATGTATATTTAATAAAGCAAAATGTCTGAATAATTCCACACAATTCCATTGTCAATATTTACATTTTTTACATGCATACGCCAACTTACGATAGAATAGTCATATAAAAAAAAGACAATAAAGAAAGCACTACAAAAAAAAGAGGAACGTTGTCTAAATAAATATTTGGACAGACGATTTTTTTTTTAAAGTAAACGTTAAGTTTACGAGTACCAAAGTTTACTTCGCATTATCGCGGATTTGATTATTAAGAGTTTGGTGAACTTTAATTAAGTCATTTTGATTGAAAGGTCTTCTTAACAAGGCGTAAGTTACATATATTTTAATTACCCAAAACTAATTACAATCCTTTAGCTTTTGTCCGTACTTCTCATTTCAGATTAATTTGATACCAAATATGAATTTCTCAACTACCAGAATCTTGGGAAACATGCTAATAGTCGTGTAAGTTTGTCTGAAAAGCATGCTGGTAGTTAGAGGATTATCATTGGAAAGGCCAACGACGAATTTTATTTAATTAATAACAAAATATATATTAAGAACTGGATAATATACTTGGGAATTTTCATAGTTAATGTCGGATAACACTTGGGAGCGGAACCTGCTACAGATAAGTGTTTCTCCATTTTATTCCGCAAATCAAAATATTTATTAATTTAGTTACAAACAGTATAATTGAGTTATAGTTTATGTTTTGTTTGACTTTCAATTTAATATATATATATATATATATATATATATATATATATATATATATATATATATATATATACAGGGTGCTTCAAAAAACGTTCCGCTAATTTCTAGGGTAAATAGAATATTAAAAATAACGTTAGTTTGGTTAATAAACATGTGCACGAAAATGCTTCCTCAAGAAGATACGGCCCTGTAAAAGTGGCCCTAAAAATGCTTTGATTAGGTCATAAAAGACAGTGATGACAAATAAGTTTGGTTAATAAATATGCCTGAAAATACCTTTTTAAGAAGATGCGGCCCCAAAAATCCTTTTTTTATTATCTCTGAAACGGTTTAAGATACCTAAATGAAATTTAGACCACAAATGCCTTTGATTAGGTCATAAAGGATAGTGTTGACAAATTTTTTATATTTTGTACAGGAACGTCGCTAAAAGGGGGTTGCCACTTATTTTGCCCCCAAACTTTTTTTATGGGGATGTTTTAATTTTTCGGCAAAAATAATATTTTGCCACAAAAAAGGCACTCTTGTTGAAAGTCTAAAAAATTACTGGTTTTTGAGTTATTTGAGGTTTTAACACGTTTTACCAACAATAAGAAAATAAAAGAAATATTGTGTTAATTTGATTTACTTGAATTAAGAAGGCTTAGACTGCAGACTCGCGTTTTTTTTGTTTGACAGATTCATTTGACACATTGTTGTTGATAGTTTTGGTTTCTTTAACAAGACTAACGCTTTTAAAAACTTTGAAAATGAATATGTACTCTAATAGTGACTATACCGATATGTTGTTAACATAGGTGAATGTGATGGAAATGCTAAAGCAGCGAAAAGAAGATATGCGGAAAAATTTCCAAGAAGAAGTGTTCCCGATTCAAAAACATTTTTGAATATAGTGAGGCGGTGCCGTGACACTGGAACCTTTAAACCAAAAAAGGTAAATTCTGGTAGACTACGAGTGGCAACAATTCCTCAAACAGAAGAAAATATTTTAAACCTAGTTGTTGCGGGTCATACGATAAGTGTAAGAAATGTGGCAAGGGCAAGTAACGCAAGTGTTTCTAGTGTAGAACAATTGTTGCTTCCGTTTCACTACAACAGGCAAGTACAAGAATTATTTCCTGAAGATCTTTTTTTGAGAAGAGACTTTCGCGAATTATTACAAGAAAGAATGAAACAGAACCCTGAATTTTTACAAAATAAACTTTTCACCCATGAATGACCTTTTACTAGACAAGGTATGTTTAATGTCATAACAGGGCAGAGGAAAATCCAAAGGTTAAAGGTGTAACGCATTATCAACATAATTTTAAGTTGAATGTATGGGTTGCTGCAATAGGCAACCGCCTCGTTGCACACCATATCTTTGATGGAAATTTAAATGGTGATGTTTACTATGAATTTTTGCATAATCGTTTATTTCCGCTGTTAGAAGTGTTGTCTCTTGATTTGCGAAGAAATATGGTTTTTATGCATGATGGTGATCCACCTCATTTCAGTAGACAAGCCAGAAGAAGGCTCAAAGAACATTTTCCAAATCGTTGGATTGGTCAAGGTGCTGATACTCCTATCCACTGGCCACCAAGGTCCCCTGGATTTTGATATGTGGAGTTTAGTTAAAGAAAACGTATATTCAAGCGAAATAAATTCCAGAACTTCAAGCGAGAGTTGAAAATAATTTAAGAAAGTTAATTCAAGAACCACGGCCACACAAAGAATTATGTTTTCACTAGATAAACGTTTACGATTATTATTCATTTAATGTAAAAATCCGTACCTGCTTATTCAATTTTTTTTTCAACATATATATATATATATATATATATATATATATATATATATATATGTTGAATTTTAAATTACCGCTTCTTTCATGTTCCGGGTACTGGTCCGCGTTAGCGTTGATGACGTAGTAGTCTCAACAAGATTGTTAGCTTGACGTTTTGGCAAGAACAAATCAGTTCTATACGAGTAACGAGAAGCAGTAGCCGAAAGTTGAACGAATCCTGAAGATGGCAAGCAAGTGAGATGTTGCCGAAACGTCGAACTGACAGTCTTGTTGAGACTACTACATCATCAACACCCATGCGGACTATATATATATATATATATATATATATATATATATATATATATATCCGTGGTGAGATTAAGGATGGTTGCCCGAGCTTTTCACGATCCTTCAACCACAGCCAAGCTTTCCACAGTCATTCCGAGCATACATATGTATATTACGTATATATAGGGTTGCCCACTTGCCCACTTGATAGTACCTTCAATATTAATTTTAGGATAAAATGTCACGAGACATTTTTATTCATATGTTCCTTGGTGACAACCTAAAAATATTTTTGGCCCTGCACGGCTTACGGTTACGTCTGTACAAGACCGTATCCAATTATTTTAAATTGAACACTATACATTTTAATATTTTTGAAATCCACATTCGACTTTAGGCCAAGTTTGTTTGACTTTTCACCTGCTTAAGTCCACTTATTTAGGAGAAAATAGATGTTTGAAAAAAAATTCCCTTCGAAATTAACATTCAGTAAAAAAATCATAACTATTCAATCGCTGGCAGCAGAGTAACGAAGTTGAAGATTATCTGAAACAAAAGAGAATTTTATTTATCGATATGCTGATTTTGAACGAAATGTGTTGCACACGACTATAGAAGAAATAGCAAAAGTCGGCTATTTTAAATAAAACACCCTGTATACTTTTCATGAATGTAGTGCTTTTTAAGTTGTCTTTGATTTTTGTTAAATATGTCTTATATCTAAAGTTAACCTTGGTTTGAATTACTTTGCTTTTTCGCCCAATCCTCAAAATAAAATTAAAGGAAGCAACAAACAATAACAATATTATCATCAGATATTTCGTTATTATTACCTTAATTATGTTGTTACTTAAAAAACCAGGAATATGAAGAAAAAAAAATACGGTATTAAAAAATGTTATTGAGAGAGTATGCTGTTCTTTAATCATAAAAACATTTAACATATTTGCCATGCCAATAACTGTAATAATTGCAATACGCAGACGACATACGTCGGTTCAATTTTGTTGATTCCATTGGACACATTATCGCTCTCACTTTGTCAAAAAGGCTCAAAATCGAATCGAAAATGTCACGATTTCCTAATAACGAACTGGTTGATATGATTTTTCATTCTCGGCGAATGTTTACGGAACCTGTTATTGGCTACGCGCGTCCACAAATAAAGGTATCCTGACAAGACGCCATCAAAAAATAGCAGCATTTGAAAATCGTCTTGCAAGATTCGTGGCCTCGGGGGGGGGGGGGGCACGTTCAAGACCTTCCTGTAAAAGATCAGTCCTGAGTGAGCAGAATAAAGAAATATGACAGCCTTGGTTGAAGACCCAAGAAGTGCTAAGCAAATTGGGGAAATTTCAGAAGTCAGGAGGACATCAGTTTGGCCTACCATTAAAAGCGTCCATTTTCATCCATACTGGTTTCGAAGGCACCAGAAACTTCTTGGTGATTACCATTGAAGTCATTTGGGTTTTTGGCGTTGGGACAATGAAAAATTGGGCAATTAAAGGCACTTTTTTAATCATGCTTTATTCACGGACCAATCAACGTTCCAGAATGACGGGTTTATGAACAGTATCAACTATCATCATTATTCTGATTTAAACCCACATGTGACAAGGAAAGTTGACCGTCAGCATAGATTGTCGCTAAACACGTGGGGTGGAATTCTTGGTCAACATTGTGAGGCCATATTTTGTCGAAAGACATTTAAACTCTCAAGTTTATTCCGATTTTTTGAGGTAAGATTTGCAGATCTTACTTGAAGGCATCCCTTTGATGATTCGTCGAATGTGGTTTCAGCATGACGGCGCTCCTGCCCACTACGGAATTAGAGTAAGAAACTTCTTAAACGATTAATATCCTCAAAGATGAATTGGAAGTGGCGAGTCCGTTAATTGGCCATCCCGATCACCGGACATCACCAAACCCGACTTTTTTCTATGGGGATATGTAAAAAACACGTGTATATCAAGAACCGCCTACAACTTCAGACGATATGAAAAACAGGATACGTGAAGCTTTCGGTTCAATTACGCCTGAAATCTTGGAAGATGTTAACACAAGTTATTCAAATCGTGTAAGGCAGTGTTTACAAGATAATGGTGGGTTGTTTGAAGTTATTTTAAATTAATGTTTACTATTTTGTGTTTTGTATCGTTCGTTTTTATGAAAGTTGATTAAGTAATGAATTTGATACATCAGCAAATAATAATAAGTACGGCCCTTTTGCAACAAATTCCGTTCAAAATCAGCGTATCGATAAATAAAGGCTCTTTTGTTTTGTAAGGTTGTGTTGACGCACCCTGTATGTAAGATGTTATAATGACGTGTATTACGTGTTTTGAGTACGGGTGTATTGAGTTTGAACGAAAAAAAAATTTTTTTTGTGTATATGCATAATGTATGTGGGTGGGTGATACGCCACTGGCAATTTAGGAGAAATATCATTCAGTATGCAGATACGTGTATTTGAATGTTATAGAGACATTGGTGTTGGAATAAATAGATTCTGATGAATGTAAATGTGAAGAGAAATGTGTCGATGGGACGATAATGTTTGCTACTGTTGACTACTGAGTAAGGAATGGAAAGTTGGAGGATAAAGGAGCAATCTTGGCCCGAAGATGTGAATGTATAAGTATAGAATGTTTTAGAAAAAATGTAGAGAAAGATTTGGTATGTTTAATTGTTGATTATAGAAAGTTCTCGTAATGTTGTGCAATCAGTTTTGAGAATACGTGTACGTATATGTGGGGAAGGAGGATGAGCGCATGTGAGAGATAAACGTTGAAAGTTGTGTAATGGTCCAGAGTGGCCACTGAATGAATGTGATGACGAGAAATGGCTTCTCCATAAAGTAATTGTAAAATTTGCAGGTAAGAACAAACATGGCGATGTATTGTAATTACAAGCGTGTTTGTGCAGAGGGTAGCATCAGTCGGCACTAAGAAAGTTTGAGTGAATACCATTGGTGAATATAGCGAGGAAGTCAGACATATTTAAAGATGGATGGCTTGAGGTATAAATAGGAAAGTCAGAGATTGAAGGGGGCTTTTTGCTTTTTGGTTTTTACTTTTGGTGGATGTCGGTGAGAGCTCGGTGGAAGACGCGCGCGCGAGGGGAAGTGTGAAATCAGAATGGGTTGAGTTGGAGTTATATTTGTGAATAATATTGAAGGCAGTCATTGTTTAAACAACTGCGTAAACCGAAAGGGGATGAATCGTATAAGACATTCATAAATAAAACAATTAATAAAATTGAGATTGAAGATAAAATCAGTTTATTTTTCTTCAAGAAAAAGTGCGTAAGCAGATTTATAATAAGATAACAGCTGTTACGTTATAGTGTTGAGTGCGGCGCGTGTGCTTGTAATGATCCTTAGTTCAAATTATTTATGGGACCACCTTTAAGTGAACGAAATATTCGTAGTAAATTGAGCCAATGTTAAAGTAATTTTATATGACATTAAAAGTTTATTTGTGTAAGGAAGGGCTAAATTGTCCTAAAGGTTGCGAGAAACTTTAAAGAGGCAACAAAACGTGTACAGTTTATTACGGTTTATTGGAGTAATAACCTCGTATAGTTGGACTAATCGCGAGTACCGAAAGGAATAAGTGTTTGTGAAATTTTGGAGTACTTGTTATGTGCCTTCAGGCAATCTAAGGATACACATGGACTACAAATAATTGGTTTACGGGAAGAGAGAAGAAAGAAAAGCGAAGGATGAATGGACAGTCTTTAAGTAAGAATTACATTTAAGAACTTTGAAAACTCAGTTAAGCACGATTATCTTTTTGGGTAGTTTTATTTGCGTATTGTTGTGTAATTTTTATTTAATTAATTAGTGTTGAAGGAAAAAGGTAACCGATCTCGAGTTATGTTGTATTGGCTGTTTTAGTAGTAAGAATTTTTGCAGAAACACAAATTTGTATTGACAGTGGTTTCTCAACCACGCTATTGTAGTGTATGTAAACATTTGTTTATTATTTGGTGTAGGACAATATATATTTATCGTTAACTTTTATTCTGTTGTTTATTTAGCCAGTTATGAGACACATTTGTGACGTTTACTTAATTGGTGACCTAGTTTTCGACAATTTAAATGTAGAGTTTGCATATTTTGGTTTTAAGATTAATGAACAACCTGGAAGGTTATATTTGCCAGGTTAATTTTAAAAAGAAGATTTTCATGTTAGTTTTGTTTAACGCAGTACACTAATGACGGATCAGCTATTGATTTAAAAATTTCATTAAGTATAACTAAGAGATGGAGTCTTGAGAACTTACATATTTACGAATGTCCCATACGATTCAGAGGTATCATAAAGGAACAATTATTAAGCCGATGACATTGCTTTTCTTTTGGTTAGGAATTTAAAAAATTAATTATCGATCATTGAATGAAGAACTATTTTATTCATTAATAAGTAGAAATTTAACTTTATATGTATACGAGGGATACGTAGAAAATATTCAGTTAACGTGTTATAACTTTGGTATTCTGGATGTACAGTGTACAATTAGGAAGTTTGTGACGACCCGTGTATTTCAGTTTTTTTTTTGATAACTGTTGGTTACGTGAATGCAGTTAAATTTGAGTGATAAATTTTGTTTTGGAAATTTTGGTTTACGAGGTGTATTCAAAAAGTTTCTAATAACCTGGGTAGTACTAAATATATTTGAGCTTGAGTTGAATTGTTTGGGACGAGTGTTTGTTTTAGGACCCTCGTGTGAGAGTTTACTGAGTAAGCACAATCCTACTTTCCACAATCAAGTAGGGTTAATTAACACTCAGCTTAAGACAATTATTTTAGCAAAGTTTCGATTGTGGTGGCGCCTGGAGACATATTTTCCCGGACTGAGCTGTTTGAATATAGGTGTAAGGTGTTTGAGCGTATTAATCATTCATTTTACTTCTTATTTCGACCACGCCCATCTCCCTGTTAGCTGGCTTGGCAACCCGCTTACATTAGTAAGCATACACGACGCCTAGTGCGGTTTGGACGTGTAACAGTTTATAATAATCTCTAATTTCGTTGCTTTGCTGCCAACGATTGAATAGTTATGATTTTTTCACTGAATGTTTATTTCGGAGAGCATTTTTTTAAAACATTTATTTTCTCCTAAATAAGTGCACTTAAGGAAGTGGGTCAAACAAACTTGGCCTAGAATCGAATATGGATTTCAAAATTATTAAAATGTATAGGGTGTTCCATTTAAAATAATAGAGTACGGTCCTGTACGGACGAAACCGGAAGCCGTCCAGGGCTCAAAATATTTTTAGGTTGTAAACAATGAAAATCTGAATAAAAAATGTCTCGTGACCTTTTCTCCTAAAATTAATATCAAATGTACTATCAAAGAATGGACAAGTGGGCAAACCTTGTATATAGAATCGTGTATAGGCCGTGATCATGCCGCTATATGTGTATGAGAAAAATCTCCTGAAAAAACCTCATGCAAGGTAGACGGTAACGGGGATCGAACCCATTACCTCTCGAATGTGTTACTGTGTTACCACAGAACCAAGTAGTTGGGTGTACTTTTGAATTTGTATTACACAATATAAGTGTTGTGTGCATTAATGCAGTAAGCAAGTGGATGCAAACAAAAGGTTTGATCTAGCTTGTCACTTGATTTTTACAAAATTGCACAGTATCTTCGGTCGGGTCTTTGATGAAGTTATTATTAATGCAAAACAACTTGCTACAAAATTGACGTGGAGGCTAACTTTAACTCAACAATAATACGAGACCGCACAAGAAGAAGGAAAAGGAACTTCTCATACGAAGCACGAGATGAACCTAGAGTAGATTCAAGAGAAAAAAATTAATTAGATTTTTTAATCTCACAGTCAATAAAAACTAAATGCACTAGATGTTAGAGTAATCGTAGTAATTATTTTCAATTCTTATATAATATATACGATTCAAATACCATGTCCAAAGAAATGCTACTAAAACACTGTAAGAATTTAGAATGTACCTTAACTGATGGTAATTCGGTTGATATAGTTAGCATGGCAGATTAGCTTAGGGAATTTCGTATCTGCGCTGTTGAGCAAAAAAGAAGTCTGGCAATCTACTGAGGTCAATTAAAAATTAAAAGTTAAATTTTGCCTCCAACCTTATGTAGTGTTATGTAAGACTTATCAGTTAATTGAAATGTGATTAGTTCAAAATTTGAAATTTGTGATATTCCAATGGTTGATGGGGTTAGATTGACATACGTATGCAATGTATTGAAGTTGAAGGAAGAACATTCGAGCATTTAACGAGAAATTCATTTTTGGTTTTTTTTTCTTTTTCGTTTTATTGTTCTAGTTTTGTTGTAATTTGTATTTGTTAATTTTATTACACAGTGTTTCATATAAAAATAATACATATTTACAGTTATTTTCACCAGCCTAATTTACTGAAAACAATGCATAGTTAATTTACAATATTAAGACAAATTTGATACTGCCAACAGATAAAAAAATAAATTAAAAATACTTTCGAAGATTCGAAGTGATAGATATTTAAGAACGTCAAAGTTGCTTTTGTAAATTAACATAACTTGATTAAAAAATTTTGTAGCATGAAACTATAATTCCATGACTATCTTTATACGTTTACATTTACAAAAAGACGTAAAAAAAATCGTTGATCTGAACATAATCAAATTGAGTACTTCACAAATTTTACTAAGGACTGATTTAAATTTGTATAGAAGGAGTGTTTTATGCATTAATTTTGTTCAAAAAAGTCTGTTAAATTTGAAATAATTCATTCAATAAATTTGTAATTGATATACTAACTCTTGTTTTTACTTGAAACATTTTTTTAGTAAGAAACTACAATCCCGTGGCCAACTTAATACCTCTGTTTTTAGTCTTTTTGTATTACAACCGAGATTTCACAAATAAACTGAAAATATTTTGAAAATTATTAATTTTAGGTATAAGACATGCTTGATGAAACAAAAAGAATATCAAACGAGGTATCGAATGACATGAACACCATGGGGAGGGCATTAAAAAAAATTTAAAAAAAGTTGTATTTTCAAACAGTGACACGCCCTGAATATTATTAACAAAAATCTGAAAATTAAGAAATTTCAAAATTCTACAGGACCACGAACAATTTTCTGCCATTTTAAAATAAACAAAAGTCGCTTAACAAATCACCGGTGGCGGTCGCAAGTGGGATTTTTTTTTGAAAAACAATTGAATATCTCTTAAACCAAAGGAGATAGGCAAATACAATTTGGTATTAAATGAAAGCGCATTTTATGGGCTTTTGAAAAATGTAATCATATATAGGGTTTTCCATTTAAAAAAGTATAAGTTTAGTTTCCTCCAATAACATGAAACACCTTGTATGATAAAAAAATATCTTTAAAATGTAGTGCTGGTCCCCTGGTCCGAAAATCTTTTCTCTAATTTATTTCGTCTTTATACAATCTTCCACCCCCTCCTCGTTTGGCCACCCTGTATATTTTATTTTAATAAATAATTCATTTTTTGTACTTATTTGTTGTAGTTACCTGCGCGTTATGTAACACCAGTTCAACGAAATGTGATTGGTTTAAAATTTGAAATTAGTGTAATTTCATTGGTTGACGGGGTTAGGTTGACATACGTATGCAATAGTCAAAATAATGGCTTTTGATTGATTGTGCACTAATGCACGTTTGATAGCATTTTAATAGTATATTACGTAAAAGTATTGTAAAAGGCATATTATGCACGAATGGAAAAATTAGGCACGACGCCGCCTAGCGGCGAGTGCATAATTCCATGAGTGCGTAATTGCTTTCAACATGCATTACGTACTATACTTTACCTACAAACATATACAGTATGCCAAAAAAATCTGGTGTACTTTTAATATTCCTATTATTATCAGGTATTGTGTTTAAACACGTCGATTTTTCAGTTTAGTTATTGTTTTTTGTTGTTCGTTTCATGTATACAGAGAGATCTAACAACTAGTTATGACAGGGTACTTCATTTCTTCAAATGGAATACCCTGTATATTATTGCATCTTTAGATTTTTGAATAATTTATTTCGAACAGTTTTACAAAATTATGGAGGATACTTGTCTCACATCTTTGATGATCATATAGGATATAATTCGTTCTATTTACTCTATGTTGGTTTAATTAACATTAGAAACATAATAAATATTTATGGTGACTGTACAATTATTAAATATTAATATATTCAAACTGTGCGTTTTGTTTACAAAAACTGTGCGAGTTATTTACCGAGCGTAACGAGCTATTTACTGAGGCTGTGTGTCGTATGTTATTGCCTATTTTCTACAGTGGTCGTAGGTAAAATGTAAAAAGTGATATGGCTAACAATGTTGGCTAGATACAAATATTTTTTTAATAATTTCTACTGTTTTTCACTACTTGCTTGTCAATTGTTTCCGAAACATATTTGCGCTCTGTAATACCTGTATAAGATAAAAAGTTAGGTCGCTAACAAAATTTACAAAATAATTTATCATTTTAATAATAATAATACTATAAACATACAGAAATTAAGCAATAATTTATAGATAGTGTTCATAACATTCAACTTTTAAATGTGTAAAGATGTGAATACCATAAAAATGTTGCAATATTCTAAATTAAATTCGATTACAGGTAAGTAGGTACTTTAGAAAACTAGTCCGATTCGAGGTTGAAAGCAAACGTTTAGACTAAAATAATTTCCTTAAAAGCTGAAAAGTGAGCAACATTTTTTACTAAATTGAAGCAATTACACTTAAAGCAGTAAAAGTTAGAAACTTTTAGGTACGCAATGCAATTACTGTAATTTCATCACACTAAATTACTATCAAACAAAAATACTACGTACGAATATAAATTAATTAGTAAAGTGCAAAAACACCTCCGTAACATGCATTTAAAGTGTATTAAAATTATTTCAACTGGTGTAATTTTTTAATAGACCAATAGAATTTATATTACCATTGTAGCAAAAAAGTCACAAACAGGATCGTAGTAAAGGTTCAAATAAGTCATTCTTTGATAAAAATTTCAAAGAAAACTGCAATACACCGATTCGGGACCAAAATAAGTACGCGAAGAAAAATTTCGCTTAGAAAACAGAGGATTCGAGAAAATGGATTGAATTATATATAAATCAAGATCGTAAATAAATTTGCAAGGTTGTAACTTTAGTTTCTCTAGTAAAAAAAGGCAGTTCTAACCCATAACTAACATTTAACCTCGTAAAAGTAGACCGAAACCAATCAAGAATTAATTTTTCAATAAATGAATCCTTTTTCCATATTTTCCCATACTATAATCATTGATTAATAAGTTTATTAATCAATGCTATAATACTATAACAGAAAAGAAAATATTAAAATAACAGTAATCCCCAAAACTAACAATTTAAACTTTAGCAATAATTTAACCAAACATTTTACAAGTTGCTCAAATAATAAGTCAACAACAAGATGTTTATAAAAACTGTAAAAAAGGTTTAAATTAATGACGTATTTATCAACATTCTGGTATAATAACAACGAAGGTTAGCTTCACATATCAAGATATATGCAAAATTTTCACTAGAACAAAGTTTGGAAGTTCTCTAGTTACACCTACTTCCCATTTGAAAAACTTTTTGTAATGAGCTGTTTGGTATGTCAATGTGTGGCATTATCCGTTATTTCAAGATGTATTTATGAACGTGAGTTTGCACGAGAAATTTTTTTTTGTATACATAATCTAAGTCGGTGTAAATGTTACGCAACTGGAATTGTTAGTAAAGTGTTGGGTATTATGTAAAAACATATTTAAATGTGGTATAAATATAAATCAGTTGTAAGCATTAAATTTGAACGACAAAAATATTGTTTTAGTAAGGCCTCTATTGAGACGATAATAAGAGCTACTGTATTTGGCTAATGTAGCAGAGTTTAAAATTGCTGTAAAGGGATGGCGTGTGAATGTATGATATGTAGGTATGGCATTAAGGTATAGAGGAAGAATATGTAAGTATATTTTTACTTGTATAATTGATTTAGTATTTCACAACGAAAAAGTTTGTATATGTTCAAGGACAAATGGTGTTAAAATTTACTGAATTTGGCGGAAGCAAATGTCGCACATATGTGGATTTTGCATAAAAAGTTGAACCTAAATCTGAATGTGGTATGAAGGGAGTATGGATGCGAAATTTTTATGTTTCGAAGGATGGCGTACACGTTTGGTCCCAAGTGTTCCATTGTAGCCGTTTCAGTGCACGGCAAAAGCTGGCGATAGAAAATTCTTCTGGGGTAGACCGTTTTGGTTTTAGTGGGATAAATATGATGACGTTTTGCAAGATGAAAACAGAGATCTATACAAGAGAACGAGTAACAGGGAAGAAGGCAGATTGATACTTACAGAAGGCGGCACGCAAATATTGTGTAAAGGCATAACGATCCATTCTAGTTTTTATTTCATATATATATATATATATATATATATATATATATTACTTTATTGCAAAAAAACCCTCTTGGAGATGAAATATTTAAAAAGCTAAAATGGTTAATGTGAGTTGGAAATTGTTATCAAACTTTTCCAAAATTTAAGTAAAGTGTTTAAACAAATTTGTAATAAGCAGCAATCGTTGTGTTAAGAAAGTATTGCGTATATTACTGAGGTAAATAAATCAACCGTTTATAGACAATTAAGAATTTAGCCATCAAGAGTAATTAAAATATTGTGACAAATATTTAGTAGGACAGTCAGTAGTTAATTATCCAATTTTTTCACGCGTACACGGCGTGAGTGAAGAAGACATTTAATTTAGCGCTTATAGCACGCGGGGCCAGCGTTAACCCCATTAAAGGCCGGTTATCGGTAGCGAGTGTACATATATACTCAGGATTAATTAAAGAAAATCAGCCCCATGGGATAAAACATTATACCGGATATATATATATATATATATATATATATATATATATATATATATATATATATATTGTAGAATAGTTTTGTAAATTTGAATTTACCGCCTATTTTATGTTATATGTTAAGTTGGTAATGGATAACTATTTTTTTGGTGTAAAAAAAGAGGGATTATTATTATGTTTCTTATGTCGTTAGTTTTTAGACGTGTAAGAGTAAAGGTTTTTTTTACATGAGTAATCAAGTTTATTTAAAAACGCCCGGCCAATCCTATAAAATAATCAGAAGTGGGATTCAAAAATTTATATTATTTTGCGTTTTGATTAGTTGTTTTTACGAGAAAAAAAATAGGATGTCGTTAGAAAGTGGTCAGCATAATGCCACGTTAGAGGAGTTGGTTGCGACTATCATTAGAGCCGTAAACCTTACCGAAAGTTACAATTTTAGTAACGCCGAATTGAGAAGCTTAATTCAGAAGATGTTAAACAGTGGTTCTTGCGTATCGAGAAGGTTCAGCAACGTTTTGCGGTAGATGAAAGTAAACTTATACTAACAATAATTACTAAATTACAAGGCCATGCTATGAATTGGTTCCATAGTAAACCTGATAATGTATTATTAGGCTTTAATGAACTAAAAATTCAAATGTGTAACATGCTCGCAGTAAAGGAAGATATTGTTACATTAATGCGAAGATTTGAAGAAAGACATTGGAAGAAAAGTGAGAAATTCGCTACATATTACTCTGATAAGGTACTCTTAGGAAATAAGTTAAACATACCTGAAGAAAATTTAATTAGTTATATTATTGATGGTTTCGACAACCCTCATTTACAAACTGTTGCACGAATGAGACATTTTTCAAGTTTAAATCAGCTGCTGACGAAAATTAATGAAATTACCTCCACTGAACGTAACCATTCAGTACCCGTAGTTAGACCTGGTTTTAGAAGCAACAACATTCAAAGTTCGGTTAGATGATACAATCGTGATTTAGATGGCCATGTATCGTTCAATTGTCCCTGGCCAAAAAGAGAACGTGGAAGTTGTTACAATAGTGGTTCTAAGGAACATATGAAATGGCAGTGTTTGCAACAGAAAGAAAATGCACCAAAGTCGCCTACGACCTGGAGACAACCCGATCCTAGGAGACCGTCCGAACGCTCAGCTGTGCCCGATAGTACTACGATGACAGTCACCCAAGCAAAAAATGAAATTTACGAAGTTCCAGTAGAATTAAAATTCGATGAAGATGAAAGCAGTATTAATGTAAAGGCGATGCTGGATATTGGTAGCCCCATCAGCATGATGAGAAATAAATATTTACCTGTAGGTTCTTATACGGAATGTGTGACCAATAAACAAAATTATGGTGTTAATAGTAGTAAGTTAAACATATTAGGAACTTATGATAAGCAAGTAATTATAAATAATGTTAATATTCCATTAATGTTTCATGTAGTGGATAATGATACAATGTCATTCCCTGCTATCTTAGGTAGAGATTTTACAAGTTTGCCTAATGTTAAAATTATGTTAGACAAGGAAATTAACATTGTTTGTAAAGAGATAATGAATGAGTCAGTTATGAATGAGGTTCAAGAAATTATGCTTATAGATTGTGAATCGAACAAGGCTAAGTTAGATATAAATCCCGATTTAGATTACAACACCAAAAGTGAACTAGAAAGTTTCATTTTAAATGATTATGTTAATGCGAAAAAGCCAGAAGAGCCTGAAGTTAAATGTGAAATGAACATTGTTTTAAACCACGAACAGGCATTTGCATTTAGGCCTAGGAAATTGGCTTACTCTGAAAGAGAAGACTTGCAAAATATTTTAGATGAACTTTTAGTAAACAGAATTATTAGGCCTAGTATCTCGTCTTATTGCAGCCCCATAGTTTTAGTAACCAAAAAGAATAGTAGTAAACGTGCATTGATTTTAGAGAGTTGAACAAAATTACAATTAGGGATCACTACCCGTTACCATTAATCGACGGCCAACTAGATTTATTAAAGGTAAAAAATATTTTCGTGTTTAGATCTGAAAAATGGATTTCACCATGTCAGAATGGCTGAGGGTTCCATCAAATATACGTCATTTATTACTCAATTAGGTCAATTCGAATTTATTAAGATGCCTTTCGGGTTAAGCAATGTAGTTTTCCAAAGGTTCATCAATCAAATATTTCACGTTTTAATTAGGGAACATAAAATCTTATTGTATTTAGATGATATTCCTATAGCAACAGAAACGGTACCAGAACATTTTTGAAATTTTGAAATTAGTGCCAGGATTAGTAAATAGAAATTTATTGGAGTTAAGACTTGATAAATGCTCATTCATGTTTTCAACAACACTTTATTTAGGATATTTAGTTAGTGAAAAAGGGATCAGTCCCAATCCAACAAACATTGATGCAGTTCAGAATTATCCGGTATCGAATAGTGTTTTAAAGGTACAACAATTCTTAGGTCTAGTTAGTTACTTGAGAAGGTTCATAGAATAATTTTCAGTATTACCCAAGCCCCCATATGATCTTTTAAGAAAGGGTATTATATTTAAGTTCACAGAGGTTGAAATTCAATCATGTAATGTTTTAAAAGATAAATTAGTGGAGGCTCCAATTTTGGCCATTTATTCCCCAAAATTACATACGGAGTTACATTGCGATGCCTACTCGAAAGGCTATGGAGCGATTTTGTTACAAAAGCAGGATAATGGGTTGTTTCAACCAGTAGTCTACTTTAGCAAACGTACAACTGAAGTTGAGTCTCGCTACCACAGCTACGAGTTGGAGATGCTAGCAATTATTAACACTTTAGATAGGTTTAGGATTTACTTGTTAGGTATTGATTTTAAAATAGTCACTGATTGCAACTCAACCAAATTAGGTCTAAACAAAAAGGAAATCAATCCCAGAATAAATAGATGGGCATTAACTTTACAAAATTACAATTATAATTTGGAACACAGAAATTGTAGTAGAATGAGGTATGTGGATGCTTTGAGTAGAGTCAATAATATGCTAATACTAGAGGGAAACATTCGAACAAAATTTATCCATCGCACATAATTTAGACCCTGATATAACTAAGATTAGATCCGAATTAGAAATCAGGGAAGATAAGAAATTCGAATTACGAAATGGGTTAGTTTACAGGAGAAACAAAGATAAACATTTACTTTTTAATGTTCCAATATCAATGGAACACAAAGTTATTTTTAGTGGTCATGATACCTTAGGTCACGTAGGTGTAGACAAAACCGTTGACTACATATCTCGTGTTTATTGGTTTCCCAAATTACGTAATAAGGTCAAAATGTACGTTGAAAACTGCCTAAAATGCATAACGTTTTCTAATATTAGTGGGGAAAACCGAAGGTTTACTTCACAATAGTCCTAAAGGGGGATAAACCATTTATTACCATACATATTGACCATTATGGTCCATTATGGTCAAATAAAAAATACATTTTTGAAGTGATAGATGGTTTTACGAAATTTGTTAGATTGTTCGCTGTAAATACTACAAAAACGAAGGAGGTGATTAGTTGTTTAGAAAATTATATTAATAGTTACAGTAAACCCCTTAGAATAATTTCTGATCGTGGCACCTCGTTTACGTCTCATGAATTTAAAAGTTTTGTAAATGAGCATAATATAGTTCATATCAAAGTGGCTACAGCCACTCCAAACGCCAACGGCCAAATTGAGAGAATTAATCGTGATTTGACCCTAATGCTGGCAAAATTAACGGATTACCCCAATACCTGGGATCAGGTTTTAAATAAAGTTCAATTTGCCATTAATAATACTTTTAGTAGATCAGTAGGCACCACCCCAAATGTTCTATTATTTGGCGTTAACCAGCGCGACCTATATGATCTCACGAGGAACAATTTAGAATCTGACAATCGTGAAAGAAATTTAGTTGACATTAGAGAAACCACCCGAGACACAAATTTAAAGGTTCAGTCTCGCAATAAAAATAAATACGACCAAAGACACAAACCTGTAAGTAATTATGAAGTAGGAGATTTTGTTGTGATAAAGAATTTTAACGCGACGGTGGGGTAAATAAAAACTAATCCTAAATACAAAGGCCCTTACGAAATTAGGAAAATATTAGACAATGACAGATTTCTAATAGGGGACATAGAAAATTTTCAAGTTAGCCAAATTCCATTTGAGGGAATAATGTAGTCCTGAAAATATGAAGTCGTGGTTAGGAAAGTAACATATGTAAACATAATTGTAAAGTTAGTTATAAATTTAATTTTAATGTAAATTGTAAAATCATTTGCAATCTAAATGTATATATGTTGTAGACGTTATGATTGAGTCGATCATCTGTCAGGATACCGAACTGTAGAATAGTTTTATAAATTTGAATTTACCGCCTATTTTATGTTATATGTTAAGTTGGTAATGGATAACTGCGTTTTTGGTGTAAAAAAAAGAGGGATTATTATTATGTTTCTTATGTCGTTAGTTTTTAGACGTGTAAGAGTAAAGGTTTTTTTTATATTAGTAATCAAGTTTATTTAAAAACGCCCGGACAATCTTATAATATATATATATATATATATATATATATATATATATATATATATATTCCTTATCGTATTTAACTTTGTAGTCCATAACAAACATTCTTAAGGTTCTGGTTATTTTCAAATTTCTTACATTTTATAGGTGCCTGTCACTTTGCATATATATATATATATATATATATATATATATATATATATATATATTCGTGTAAAAATCGATATCGGATACTTTCTGATCGATTCTATACATTTTCTGATTATTACTGTTTGGAAAAACAAAATTTATCGTTAGGGTTGTTGTTTGCTTAAGTTTACTCATTAATTATGTCTCTACCTCAATGATTTAACTTTTTTGTATTTACTGCCTTTACCATTTATTATAATGGATTAAATGATTTTCTTTTATTGCGTTTACTTTTCTACGTTATAAAGGAATTATTCCTTATCGTATTTAACTTAGTAGTCCATAACAAACATTCTTAAGGTTCTGGTTATTTTCAAATTCTTACATTTTGTAGGTACCTGTCACTTTGCTAAATCACCACTGGATGGTGATACGATTAAATAATTGCATATTACTAATCAGGTTTTATTTGAAAACAAACATCATTTACAAAATTTGATAAGGACAATACTATTGAATACCTAGTTTTTACTAAGATATGGTTCTTGTACCACGGCCATGTTGTTGTGGTATAAAAAGTATATTTTAGAGAATTCCTTTGTTTGCTTTTTCGGTGTAAACCACCATTTATGGATGAGGGTTCTTCAAGGAAAAAAATATTTCTTCATTCGTTGGAGTAATATAAATCGCATTTAGGGGATGTAAAAATATATAATACGTACAACCACATGGTGAGTTAACTTGATTTTCTTCAATATTTTTATAGTTAGAAGCTTCCTTCTAGGCTCGAAATATGTTATGTAAAATTAAAAGAAGTATATTTAACCAAGTCATGGTAACTTGTCACAAATAGCTCGCCTTCGATCTACAGAAGAAAAATTACGTTATGCGATTAACTTGTTATTATATTACTTACCTTTTTAGCTTCTCCTGCTTCTTCGTTTCTCGACTCTTTCTTGCTTACTTGTTCGTCTTCTTCGTTTAATGGTTGCTGTTAAGATTAAGTATACGTTATATATCTCCTCATTTCGTTTTGGTTTTGCTCCGATGCGCTCTTAAATTGGAACAACTCGTAAATGACTGGTAGCTGTGTCTCAATTGTGGATGTCTCGCTGTAACTGGAGATTACGAGGATGGAAAAGGAACCGTACTAACTACTGAAGTACTCGTTAGAAAATGTTAGATCTTTCCATTTTGTATTAATAAAATCGTAACGTGGAATTTACTTTTGAACCTGTCACCGATTATATGCTACCGTCAGATAACGACAGCATCTACAAAACAGTGTTTTAGATTCACCGTACTAAAACAACTTAATACATTTGCTACCTTTGTTACGACTTTCTTGTCATATTGCTATTCGAAACCATTTAACGTTTACAAACATTTCACTAATTATAGACTGTTATAAATTGATCCAACCAGTAACTAATAGTTAGTGTATTTACTTTGACCAGGGCCATCAGGGATGATTATTGCATTTTTACATAATCCAGTTAGGTGTTAATTCTAGCTTCCATCTTTATTACCATTTTAATGACTACTGTTTATACTATCGTTTGCGCAGTAGCCGAAATTAACAGCATAAATTATAAATTTCGTATACCGGCTGTCTCTGTCATATTACTTATACTGTATGTGTTAGCTTTTAAGTATAAAGTTCCTTTTATTGAAAGTAAGAGTGTCAGATCATTGAACTTTAATTGTGAATTGATTAGTTATTAGTACATGCATGTTAATATATGAACTGAGCAAGCTTCTCCATTATTTAGTTATATATGCGAATTTGTCATATTTAAAGGGGGGGTTTTTACTTGTATATTGTGAAAAAGGCAACTTGGATGATTACCTTTCTAACGTCCACTATTACGGTGGTTTATATGTATCTAAATTTCCCTTTTTTTTTTGGGATTAAGTATGAAAGATCTTTCAGCGTCCTAGAGGGGTTATTAATAATTTCAGGTAATTTAAAGGTGACATTATCACCAGTAAATCTCGCGGCTTACCCTCATTTGGGTACATACTCACACCTGAGTTCAATTGGGCAGTTTCACTGTAAATTTAATTTTTTTTGTGCTTTTCCTGTGATATTGGAATAAATTTATATTTAGTGATTGTTCTGATATGCATGAAGTATAAGACAATGTAAAATGGTCTTATGTATGATTATTCACGGATACATACATATTAAAGGTTTGCATATAACAGTGTTGTTGGGAAATTGGAAATAAATTTACTTTTGTTAAGGGAATTGCCGTTTAATTGCTATTCCTGTTGCTCCCTGTTTCAAGCTTTACAGGGCCTCCCTTTCAAGAATTAATAATTTGTCCTTTTCTTTCTTTAAAGCTTGTGGTGCCTATTTCTTGTCTGTTCTCCCTATCTGTCTGTCTATAATCTCGTTTTGTTTTCTAACTAACCTAACCATCTTCGTTATTTTTATCCACACTTCAAAACACTCACGCTATCCGAGTGCTCTGCGGTCTCAGGATCGTTTGGCTGATTTGCTAGCCGAGCTAACTAACTCCCTATTTTATGCATATATATATATATATATATATATATATATATATATATATATATATATATATATATATTTGCAAGCATGCAAATTCAAGAACAAAACAATCCCTAAGTGATTTATCTTGACCTTACTAACAATAATGTTACTATTACTCAAACCTTACATTGACTCTCCTGGAAATAATTAAAATGTTAGAATTTATTTACAAGTCTGATATTTAATCACTCGCAAACCTCAAATCTCATCAAACGAAGTAGCCGTCTAGTGGTAGATACGCTGTGCTATTTGAATTAGGTAGGCTGGATGACGTAAGTGTTGCATCATGAGGGGCAGGTAAACAATGAAACTACTCAATTTAAAATTAACGAGCTTTGCGCAATGATGGTTCAACGCGTTAATGTACTATTGTGGGAAAGAACCACCAATAAAACTCACTTTATTTGCTTCAATTGCACAAGTACATTAATAAATCAAATAACAAAAAAATCAATGAAAGGGTTAAATATAAAACAAAACACCATTAAATCAGGTTAAAGTGCGTACAAAATTATAACATTAAGAGAAAAATAAATAACAAGCAGTTTAGCTACACATCAACACAATAAAAAAAAAAATGTAATCACACCCACAATTGTGTCATAAATAAACCAGAATAAAAACATGTGGCCCTCTAAAACTAATCGTGCCGGTCTTTAAGTATATAAGCAAATAAAACAATAAGGCAAACTACGGTACATATAAAAAATAACAACAGTAAAATTTCACAGATGATAATAAGGTAAATGCAAGGACAAACAGAAAATAGGTGAGAAATTTACACATACACAGTTGTTTAGTGACTAATAAAGCACAAAATACATACGTACAGTTACAATAAATTACATATAAAGAGAAACTAGTTCGCAGGCAAACAATTCTACTTAAACAAACTGACACAAAAAACTCATCTAAACAAAGCCTTACAAAGGTAAGTTGTAAATAAATCATAATATCGTGACCGATATACAAGTTTGAGTGCGTTAGAAAAATACAGCGTCCCTTTCTCAGATTACACATTCATCTATACAACAATAAAAACAGTAAAAATAAAATTCGAGGTGTTTAATGGTCATGTGGACCCGGAAGTATGTAAACACTCGACAACTGCCTATTTACAATTATAACCAAGCTTTAGCCTGTACTCGTTCGTCCACACCCACCTCTATACAAATATAAATATAAACAACAAACAACAATGCTGATTCACTCAAATGCATGAATGAGGGAGTACTGTGCTGTCTTTTATTTTAGCAGATTTCCGCTTACTGTGCCCGCACGCGAATGGGATACCTTTTCAAGGCAATGTTTGCTTTTCAATACGTTACGTAGGCTTGTAGAATTGATTGTTGCGAGCTTAAATTACATTAAGAATACCTACTTACGTTGAATATTGTAATCCTTCAATTAAGCACTTATTCACCAATATTTAACGGGTTACGATACGCCGTTTAAACACAAGACGATAACAATTATTTATACATATATTGTTTACATGCACGCTTATTACCACCCGAATATTTAGTTTAGTAAAAGAAAAAAAACCAATTCGCGGTTTGAGTTTTCCAAGAATGTATACGATCAAATATTTATATACAGACTGTTTACAAGGAAGGTATTTAATCAAACAACCCGATCGATCTTACTCAATTGAAACTCTAACTACAACGGAATTATCCTCTGATTTCAAAACTATCTTTACTCCCGAAAATCAACCTCCATCTTACAAAAGTAATAAAAAAAAACAAAAAATTATACAATGGAAAGACTTTGCCACATTCCTTACTGAACTAAATATTAATTTTAAAAATATGCATTCGTCCGTAGGAAAACGTACATTTAGGTCTCGAGTTTCAAAGTACCAAGCAAAGACGTCCCTCGATCTGCGGTATGCTCCGCCGCAATTAATTATGAAATCAGTGACATTTTTACATCAAGAGCGCGCGTAAAACTACTCAACGATTCGTTACACTCCTTCAGTAAAGGTGCTGCTAGCTAACCTTCAAACATATGTTTTTCAACCCTTAGCCAAATATCAGTTACATACATTCCCACATTTCTAACATAAAAATTCACACAATAAAATATACCGAAAACATTAGCAAATTACGACGTATTATCAAGATATTAAAAATCCACTAATTATCTTTTCTATCGCGGTAACAATGGCGATTTGACAAACGTTTATTACAATAATAAAATTTTCGCGGTCCGCTACCTACAATATATATATATATATATATATATATATATATATATATATATATATATATAGAATAAGTCTAGATATTTGAATGGTGAGCGTTTGATTATCCTCAGAGATGTCATTGTTCAGATTGGCAATCCCTCTAAACTTTACCGCTCCACACGTTACTGAGATACACACCGAAATGGGGTAACACCACGGCTCCACCGCCGGGTATTAGCTTATGCACGACGTACTCAACTCGTCGCTCGCCATACTTCGTAATTTCAAACTCCACGAAGCACATCCAATTAGAAGGCCAAAATTCCTTCAAACTGCACGCGCGATAAACCCGAACAATTTTCGTAAACACGATCTAGAAAATATGTGATTAGCACCAATTCGCAACATTAGGCCATCACGCGAAAAAAAATTGTAACCCATCTGTTTTCGTCGTCGCTATAGCTTGGAAAATCAACCCTAATTTAACACAATATAAAAACCACTGATGTCTACTCTTAATTTTCTTATCTAATCTAGTTTTCGGTATGGCGTTTTTTTTTGCTGCTGACTCGGCATTCGCAGGATTCCTGCAGTAATCTTATTTACAAACACTATTCATGACGTAATCTCCGCTCAAAACTAAGGTTTCCATTATCAATTACCTAAAATTATGATATTTACTATAATAAAATCAACTGTCTTTACTTATTTCCCCTACAATGGTTAAACATAAACAACTATATGAAAAAGAAAATCTTTATGAAAAAGAAAAAATACAACACTGAATACGAATACTCTAAAACAATTTTTAATAAATTCGAATAGCGTCAAATGCACCATAAATCGACTAAATCAGTGCTTCCCAAACTTCATAACTGAATATATTTAAATGTTCAATCAGGGTTGAGATGATTTCATCAGTTGATTAAAATCACTATTAAAATCATGACTTTAATCAGCATGATTTTTTTTAATAAAAATCACGATTAATCTAGTTTAGAAAAGGAGCCTCAAATTTGAACACGTAAAAATGTTTTTGTTCATAAAAAAATAAAACCTTGATGCATTTTTATGTGGTAATATTTATTATTTATTATAAGAATCGAAAAGAAATTTAGCATTCAGCTGCTTTTTACAAAAATAAAACTATCAAAAAATGTTTTAATACAAAAAAGAGAACTATATTTAAAAAAAAACAACTAAATATTGCTGAACGTCTATAACCTAAGTGTTATAATGCTTAAATAGACATACTAGTTTAGCTGCTTTGTCACCGGCAAGTCTGTTTCTTATATCTGTATGTATGAATCCATAGGTAGAAAACATCCTCTCATATCAGCAGAGGATGCACACGCACACAAAACACAAATCACTATAGGAAGCACGTGGTTCATTTTTGAAACATCTCCACCACTCTACTGCTGTTACATTTTTTATTATTTCATCCGAAAACATAGTTTTGTGAAAAGGGTCTGACTTTGTTTCCAACTTAATTAGTAATGGTAATAATCCTGTGTCTGCAAAATATTGGGAAACAATATCTGAAGCATCTCTCTTTTCTTCAGCTAGTAATGGATATTCTTTGTTTATATTTATTGTAGGACTCAACATAACATATATGCCAAAAAGTGAAAGGGGGGTTAGAGCTTGAACATATCTTTTATTAAATATTTAATACATATGCAAGATTCTTTCTTCTACAAAACTGTCAGTGTCAAAAATAGCCCTTAACTTTTTCCATTGTGTAAGCTGCTCGAGATAAAAATACACCCTTTTGTTGTATTACGTCAAGTGCTATAGAAATTGGTTTTAGCCATCCTTTTAATAAAGATATCTGAAATTTTTTTAAAAATCACTGGATCAATTTCTTCTTTATGCTCTTCACATATTAATAACAATTTCGGCCATTCATTTATATAGATCTCAATACAATCTAAAAATGTATTCCATCGAACACCTTGAGGTAAGACCAATTTCTTGTACCCTTTTTCTTTATACCAAGCATATAGCAAGTGGGTATTTCTGAAGTATTTCACAATTTGTACTATATGTTCTTTTACCTGCGATGCTTCTAAATCTTTGGAGAGCAAACTAAACAAGTGCGCCTAACACCCATATGCAATTATAGGAACACTGGACGACTTGGAAATCTTTTTCTTCGTACTGCCAGGTTGGCCGAATTATCTGTTACAATACTGGTAACTTTACAGTTATATTCATTTTTACATTATTTATTGAGTTAATAGCCAACTCAGCAAGATAGTCAGCTGTATGGGGATAACCGGATGTATCTATGTTTTCCAAGAGCACACTGTTTCCATCCACTGTTATCACAACGACACAGATTATCGCTTCATTATGTACACTGGGCATCCATCTAAGGACATGCAAACAGACTGTCCAGAAAACTTCTTAAAACGTTTAGATTTTTCTTCCTCAAATATTTCATTCAGGAGCGTTGACGATAGCTGAAATGGAGGAACGTAACCGGGTCTTAGCATTTCTATGACTTTTCGAATTTCCTTATTTTCTATCGCAATTTGTTGCGTGAACGGCTTTGGCTATTTGTCTGTCCAATTCTTTCTTCTTATCTTGTCCAGTTCGCAGAACAAAAGAACCCAAATTACCGCTACTTCCAATATTTTCACTTTCACCTACACTTCCCTTTTCACAGTTCTCGCGTCTCTGTTTCTTTTGCAACTGAATAATTTCATTCTGGCTAGTACCAGGCTGTGACTGACAATCAGCATGAAGAGTTTCAACATCAATAATATCACTAGTTTTACTTTCACAGATATCCCACTGACTTTTTGGTCTGTCCACTATACCTTGCAATTCTTTACCACACTTTTTACACACTGCTCTGCAACCTAGTTTGCCAACCACTTTCTTTTTACAAAATGTTGCCAAATACTAAATTCCTTTCTGCACCGGCTTGTCAAGATTCCAAATGCCTTGCTGGATTACCCACAGAACCAAAAATATTACTAATAACTAGAATAAGCGCGTCATTTATATAGCTGAGCGTTTTCTGCCAGTTTTTACAAGTTTCAACAATTTCCCAAGACTCGCAAAACTGCGTAAACAAAATTTTTAAGTTAATACTTGTCGAGTTTTGCTTCCTATCTGTAATATTCCTGCCTGCTAGAGTTGCAAAGTTTAATAATAGTATATTACGAAATTAGTTTATAATGCAAGGGATTATGGCAGGAGTTTCCATTATCGCTTGAGCGGCGCGAAAGCAATAATGGAAACGAATGCCATAATCCCGCATAACAAACAAATTTCATATGTTATTTTGTCGTCGAACTAGCCACTTTGAGACACAATTTAAATGAAATGATAATTTCAGATCGTTGCAAAAAAATTTCATTTCACAGGAGTTCATGAACGGTCTTATTATAGTTGCCATGGTGTTGCATTATAAGTGTCATTTATTTTTTGTAAATAAACAAATTTTGCAAAAATAGATTCAGACGTGAATGAAGAAATCCTTAAAAAATCAGAAGAAGCTTAGTTGAGTCTTATACCTAAAAAGTGCGAAATCATTTATAAGAGTTCGACAGATTTATTGAGTGGATGCGCAAGAATAATACGGAAACTGTTACAGAGAAGGTTTTGCTTGCGTATTTCCTTGATCAGGTAGTTCATTACATCATTTATTAAAGGTAACCATTCTATGTACTTATTTTATTAGTCGAAAAACTACGAATCGTCTTCATTATGGTGCATGTACTCCAAATTAAAATGTATGTTACGTCTCTAAAAGGATGTGGACATCAGCAAGTTTTCAAAACTTTCGGCATTCTTGAAAAACTGTTTTGTTGTGTACATACTAGAGAACTCATTAGAGTTCTCAAAAGAGCACTTACGTAATTTTTTTTCTTGACGCACCCAACGACAAATACTTACTTAAAAGAAAAATGTTTAAGATTATTCTTAATAAATATGATTACATTTTAGGTAGTTGCAATATTTGGTGTGTTTGACGGTTGCAGACGCATAGAATTGCACAATCTGTGTGTTGGGGATATTAAAGAAGAAGGTTCTGTCTTTATTCTGTTTATATTAGAGATACCAAAACACATAGACCCAGGGCTTTTACCATATTAAACGATGACAGTAAAATAAATTATATTGACCTCATTAAGAAGTACATGAGTTTAAAATCGAAGCATGTGAAGATTGAAAAGTTTTTTTTATTCCACAATGGGTGTAAATGTACCTGTAATCCTATTAGCATTAACACATTTGGTCAGATTCTTTGACAGATTCCCAAGTATTTAGATATTTCCAATGTCGATTAATACACAGACATTCATTTCGTAGAACCTCTGCCACAATCTTGGCAGACAGTGGAGCTGACATTAGAACTTTAAAACGGCATGGGGTTTGGAAAAACGATGCTATTGCTGAAGGGTACGTGGCAGACTCTATCGAAAACAAGAAGAAAATTGCCAAAACATTAGGATCTAGTAGCGTACAACAAATGAGTAACCAATAAATATCTATATCAACATCTTCAAGTGGTTCACGCGATTGTCTTCTTGAAACATCTGGGGGAATTCCAATTACCGGAAATTCCAATTGTACCATTAATATTAACATCAGTAAACAATAATTTCCTCAATATTACATTAATTACAGATCATATTCTAACTCTAGTATTAATATAAATAAATAATTTGTTCAATTTCTTTGTTTGTATTTCGTTGTCAAGACGACTTTATGGCACAACATTACAGCACGCATGCCATAAAGTGGCAAATTATTAACGATTTTGACATTAATAACCAAGGCATTCTACTACTAGTCGACGACAAATAGATTTTATTAAACGAGTAGAAACTTATATTAAACATGTTACACGCGTTTAAACGCCCATCATATAAAAATGCATGAGATTCTTATACCACGTTTACACTCAGCCCAGTTGTACAGGGAAGTGAGCAGGGAAGTGGGTAGCGTGAGAATGTAAATATGTCCCTTGCGCTGCCGCTGCTCATGCAGTTGCCATTGTCCTGCGCTCCCTCACTTGGCGGTTTTTCGTGCGGAAGTCAAAGGACTGGTAGCGCAAGCGCGAGTGAGTGTTTACATTCACCCGTCTCTCACGCTTGCTGCCGGTCATCGACCGCGGATGTTTTGTGACAGCCTGTTGTGGTTTTATTTACTATTTTGATATTTTGGTGTAACACAGTTACTCTGTGGGTATTTATAATGTCACAGTCTACGTCGTCGCCGGAATGGAGTAATGAGAAAATAATGAAGTTTCTGGAACTTTACGCACGTGAGCAAGCGATATGGGATCCATCGGATAAAAATCATAAGTTGAAACATAAAGTACACGATGCGTGGAATCACATCAGCAATAACTTCGATAATACTCCAATTGAAGACTTGAAATTGAAGAAAAAATACCTCATGGCCACGTTTCGACCTCTATTAAAGAAAAAAAAGCTTCTATTCGTTCTGGGGCAGGTGCTGACGATGTGTTCCAGCCAATATGGTTTGCTTTTGAAATTATGGAGAGCTTTTTGGGATCAATTTATGACGTTGAAGAAACTATAAACACGGAAGACAGGGTAAGTTCATTCATATATTTAAAGCGCTTATTTTTGTTATAATTATTTATTAAGTAAT
The DNA here is from genome assembly GCA_036346205.1 of Vesta saturnalis. Taxonomy (NCBI): domain Eukaryota; kingdom Metazoa; phylum Arthropoda; class Insecta; order Coleoptera; family Lampyridae; genus Vesta; species Vesta saturnalis. Next base: position 579,450 of record JARFJB010002319.1, on the reverse strand, counting down.
TATTAAATATCTACAGTATTTAAATTATGGAAATAATGACCAAATTCAGTTCGAATTTTGCAAATATTTGTTGGCGAGCGTCTTGCCACATGTGGTATTGGCCTAATTGCTGAAGTTTCTGGGTTGTTTTGTATTTGTCTCCAAGAGCCATCCACATGTACTCTGTCAACTATAGAATCAAAAGTTCCTGGGGGGGTGTACATGTTTCGAGAAGAGTTACTGTTTCTTAAAAAATTATGTAACAAAATACAGGTCATAGTTACTAGAGGTACATTTTCTATGTTAATTTCGATTGGTTTTTTAAAAATACGAAAAACTGTAGTTAAAACACCGAACACATTTTCAACAATGACACGAGAACTTGAAAGTTTGTAATTGAAAGTACGTTCTATTGTGCCAATATTATGATTACCTGGAAAAGGTTTCATTATGTGTTTATGTAATGCAAAAGCTCCATCCCCAAGAAATACATAGGGCATATTTGTTTCTCTTCCGGGTAATGGGGCATCTGATGGCAAATTAATGGTATTTGTGTCAATTTTTTGCCAAAGTAAACAATGTTGAAAAATTCCCCATCACTAATGCGCCCCTGGCCACCGATGTCACAAAAAATAAAACGGTATTCACTATCAACTAAAGCCATTAGTACGATGCTATGTGTGCCCTTAAAGTTATAATATTTTGAGCCACTGTGTGCTGGGCAATTAATTACAATGTGCTTCCCATCTATAGTTCCTATGCATCGTGGAAACTTATTTCTAAATCCTTCTTCTATGAGTAACCATTCATCTGGTGTTTGTGGTAACTGAAACAAAGAAAACATTAAATATGAAGAATATATAAAACAATAAAATGAAAAATATATACAATATATTAAATATAATATACAACATTAAAATATACGTTTTTTTTTCAAACTTTACTTAGTGAAGATTTGCCAGCCCCACCGCCAACGCCAATTCAGTCGCAACAAAATGTCGAAATGCCACTTTCATCACCATCACAGACAGTCTCATCACCATCACAGACAGTCTCATCGCGATCACAAAGCAAGCCTCAATACAGATGAAGCACAAAATAAAATATCTCAAAGTTTGGATACTCTGAACCATGTACTAAGAGAAAAAAGAAAGTATGTAAATGATGAAGATGAGTGCGATATATATGCGAAACTTTTGGCAAAAAGATTACGACAATATCCGGAGTCAATGGGACCTAGAGTTATGTACCAAACAGATGGGTTGCTTTTAGAAAATCCTTGTCCTGCTGAACGACCGTCAAGTGTCTACTCGTCTCATTCATCGCAATCACAATATTCCGATGACCAAATTTCATCAGGACAGACTGCAATGCATGACACTCCACAATCTCCAGAACCTCAACTTTATGTCATGCAACCACAGATCAGTATTCCGGATAGAAATGATACACCTCAAAACCAAAAAATGGATATCATTTCATCGGCATACTGGAGTTCTTCCCAAATGTAAGAGTTCTTATTCATTTATTTGTTGATTACTGTTGTATTTTAGACAATTGGCCCTATGATGTATCACCTCTGTTTATTTTAACTGTTTCGATATACTTTACATCATAGCAAAAGAAACTTTAACAGTGTTGTTAAAATAAGCAGAGGTGATACATCATAAGGCCCAATAAATACATAATTTGAAATTAGACTCCTACTTTTATTACTTACCTTCATTTGATCCTACAGAACAGAGTTGATAGCTTTGCATACTTCAGGAACAATTATCGAAATGGCTGGTGTGGAAACCTTGAATAAGTAGTGGAGACTTCGATAACTATCCCCTGTTGCTAAATATCGCAAAGTTATTGCCAATCGTGTTTTTGGTGGTATGGGCATTCGTAATCTAGTTTCAATTTTATTTAGCAAAAATTGGAAATCACTAGGTGTCAATCTGCAAAAGTTATAAAACTCGCCAGAATCCTCTTACGTCGTTCTATTACGATGAATTGCTAACATCCACCATATTCTTTGGCGACGACATCTTTTTTTTATTCGATTTCTTTTCAAAACAGTTACATAGTTATACAAACTGAGCAAACATAGCGCTGTGGCCGCAATAATTTCCGCCATTGCTGTGAGTTGAACAGAAGTTAAAATGAAAATGGCTGAATGTGAACACACACTCGCGTCGATGTTACCGCAGAAGTATTTTTGTGCAGGACAGCGGGCAGCGCGAGTAGCAGCGACAGTGGCTGAATATAAATAGGGCATTAAATATCTGCTAATAAGACTAGCAGAAGCATAAACTCTACAAAAATGTGATATGTAAAGGTTTTAGTTACGTAAATAGTAGTTTTTATTACAAATGAAACTCTATCCTAAACTACTGAATGCTTCAAAATAAAAACACATTTTGATTGTTGTATATTCAATAGAACTAAGATATATGACCCCACATGCAGTAGGCAGTAAATAAAAAAGCTGACCTGAATTTATAAGGTGGGTATAGAAAAAGACTTCTGCGAAATTAAATATAATATAACTGTTTGAATCATCACAATTTCAAGTGTAAAGAATAAAGATTATTCTAATTTAATAATTTATATTCTGAAGCGCAATGAATGAATGCTGTTTGTTTACTTTATCTTGTTTTTTGCAGTTCTAGTAGAGTTTTATAGTGGGTTTAATACTCCCATTGTATCGCTTGAAAAATTGCTGACATTGAAAGGTTTTGACGGTTGAACGCGAACTTATAACATTTTACCTATGCAAGGACGTTTAAACGTGTAACTGCAAATATTTAATCGCTGCAACCTTACTGCCTGCAAATATTTGTTTGCTTAACAAAACAAAACACAAACAGTTAGAATTGTTTGAAAATAATATATTAACAAAAACAAGTCTAATTTAAAAACAAATAAAAAAAATCATGATTTTTATCAACCCTGTTTTCAATAAAATCATACAACAAAACTGAGAATATCACAATTTTCAACTACAATTTCTACACATGGTTATAAATAATAACTTTCCCGGTCGATGGATTGGTAATAGAGGTCCTATAAAATGGCCACCCAGATTCCCCTACTTTAGATAATTTTCGGGAAGAAATTATCAGTTGCTGTAGACTAGTAACCGCTGATATTCTTCTGAATGTAAGGGCGGAAACATATTCTCGTTTTCTGTTTAATTTTACCCTCTTGTATGGGATTAAATACAAATTTTAAAAAGTTATTTATTTATTTCTGACAATGCTTACTGTTTTTAGTGTCAAGCGTGTCACATGATTGAACACAGAATAGAGAAACCATTCAAATGAAGCGTTACGCCACTGCCTCGTCCATTTGACGTGAGGGTTGGTGTGAGGACGTTTATTTTGACATAAAATGTGTCCCCCTAACAAAGAAAATTGACGTGTTTTACGTTTTTTTACAGTTCCAATATCAACTGATACATTGAAGGTGGCTACTTTTAAGTACTAGAATGCAGTGGTATGGAAAAATATTCAATTAATGACCTGCTCTAGCTTTTGTAATAACTGTATAAACAGTATTCTGTATACGTTTAATAAGTAACTATATAAAAGACATTAAAAACTAATCATACTTATGTTATCATTTTAACAAATTAATCTTCCGTGATGTTTCTTCAAAGCACTAAATTAATTGCCATGAATTTCATATCACGTAAACTTCATTATAGAGTACATTTTACGTTATGTTTACCAAATTAATCGAGAGGACCTTGACTTATTGGATACTATAATAGTTCACCTTTTGTGGTTGCGTTCATTCAGAACCTTTTGTTATGAACTCTCTAAATTGGTATAACCTACATCTTACAATCTATAAAGCAAACTGGCTTGATTTAGAACGTAATTATTGAAGGGGTTAGTAAGGTTGTTTAAACAACAGTTTATTGTATAAAGTTTTCCATATTGATCAAGCTGGCTGAAACTATAACAGAGACAGTCGGATACAAGGTACATCAATGCATTTAAGCTTATTTCTGAACTAATACATGATTCACTACAAAACAGAGAAATTATAGTAAATGTTTCTGAAAGCCCATGTTAACCGGCATTTGTTGCATAGTGTTTGGTTTTACTTTTGCTAATACTGACACAAATTATTTAGTGTTCAATAAATGTTCGTACATTCTAATGTATTGGATCATACTAAGTTAGCTAATTACAAGGTTTTAAATATGGCACCAAACAGCATTACTTTAGGCTAATATTATATTTTTTTATTACAATAGTAACATCACTTTCAACTTATTAACCAAGACATTTAAATCGCGCATTTATTTATGGTAATACTAACATCGTTTTTGAAATATTCAAGATTTCTCAATATTTTATCTTAATTTAAAAAAGGCATTTTCTCCATACTCGTAATTATGTGAGTGTTAGTGGATCATATCACTCATCAAGAATGATTACAAGCATAAATCAAACATAATACCGTTTAAAGGATAAAATGTTCTACTTTTTCGATTTGGGCGGGATAATCTTGGTGTAATCTTAGAGACGTTGGTCTTGGAACAGTTGAGTAAAAATCTAATGGCTCTTATAATTATATGGAATAATGTTATGTTATTTTGGAATACTACCATCTCTAATCATTGATTTTAAGTTTCCCATATTTAAAATGTTACGAATTATTTTGCTGGCTATCTGTTGATCCAGGCAATTGATGATTGATAACTAGAATAATTTTGTGTGAAACTTCGTCTTCGTTTTTCCGTTGCCATGAATTCCAAGACATACTACATAGCAATAAAGTTCAAAATTTATTAAAACGCCTTTTTTTGCATAAAATCATGCGCATATCGCTGAATTCGTGATGACAAATGCCGTCTAATACAGGGTATACTTTTATTGCCAACCATATAAAAAAATAAAGTTGATGTTGGTTTCTTGGAAACGAAACGTACAAAAAATCAGTGAACGCCATTTTAAAGACTACGAAAAGTGACAACAAGAAAGTGCCGTTTATTTTTTTATATCCTTTCAAATAGCTTCAGATATTTCAAATAGTTTCTTTCGAATATCTCCGGAAGTAAGCTGAACTTAGTTTCTTGATGGCATAATATAGACCGCTTCCCCCCCATGCGCAACTTTACCCTCATTTAATCGTCCCTGTATCTCCTACGGTTTCCGAGATCCCCATGCTGTTCATTATTATCTTGCACTCACTGCATATTTATATATTAATATATATATATATATATATATATATATATATATATATATATATATATATATATATATATATCAGAGTATTATAAAAGATGCGGCAATATTAAAGGCAGTGATTGCCCAGGTCATTTTATACAATAAAGTTCCTATAAACATAGATCCGCAAACGCTTCGTTACCAATCTACGGCGTGTAGAAGTTTAATTTATAAAAACAGCCAAAATTAGATTTTTCCAAAACGGCTTGAGATATCATAATGAAATTTTACGCGTGCCAATAGCTGTGGGAGACGCATACTTTGCAATACAACACGATGTACAATTGGCGCGCGTATTGGCACGTCACAGGCTATTTTTCAAGAAAAAAGTAGGATGCCGCTGATTTCTCTAACAATAAAAAATATTTTCTAATTCTTTGTTCAATTGCGAAGAAAAAAGCTCTCTTGGATTTTTATCGTACGACGTACCGTTTTTGAGTAAAAACATTTTAGTGCATGTCCATTTATCATGCGTACAAAAATATTTTTAAACATTCCTGTATTATTCACTGACATATCACTGACATATTGAATGAGTCTCGTGATTAATAATTTTGTATGTGTCGAATTTGTTGAAGTTCCTTATCATGAATCGCTATACGAATGCCGAGATGACCGACATGCACTACATTTATGGACTTGCTGATGGGAATGCATTAGAAGCTAGGCGGTTGTATACTAAAAGATTTCCAGGCCGTATTGCCCCTGACAGAAAAACTTTCGAATGTATTCATCGGCGTCTTTATGAAACAGGCACATTAAGACGAAATGGAGGAGCATGAAGGCCAAGGACAGCAAGAACGGTAGAGCTGGAAGAGGATGTGCTGGACATGATTGAAGAAGATCGAGGTACTTCTACTCGAAAAATTGCTGACGCTTTGGATGTAAGTAATGGGACTATTTGGCACATTCTTAAGGAAAATTTGTTGTATCCATTCCATATACAACGCGTTTAAGCACTTCTTCCTGCTGAATTTCCTCCTCGCATTGCATTCTGTCAATGGCTTTTGCACAAAATGGTTCAAATCCCTCAACTCCTGATGTTGATTCTGTTCACCGATGAAGCGAGTTTTTCAAGAAATGCAATACGGAATTTCCATAACAACCATGTATGGTGTGAAGAAAATCCAAATGAAATCGTTTTCAACATCAGTTTTCTTTGAACGTTTGGATTGGGATTGTGGGTCACTGCCTAATTGGACCGATATTTCTACCCGGGAGACTTACCGGAAGGTGTATCACAACTTTTGGAAAACGCTCTGTATTTCTGGAGGACGTACCATTAGCAATTAGAGATGCAATGTGGTATATGCACGATGGCGCACCAGCCCACTTTAGTCAAGTAGCTCGTGATTTCTTAACACAAGCATACGGAAATCGTTGGATTGGCCGGGTGGACCTCACTATGGCCTGCAATCACCCGGACTTAAATCCATTGATTTCCTGTGGGGCCATTTGAAGTCCTTGGTGTACGCTACTCCATCGGAAAACGTAGAAGACTTAAGAAATCGAATAATTGCTGGATGCAACTCAATTAAAACAGATCCTGATGTTTTTGAGTGAGTTCGCCAGTCAATGAGGAGAAGATTGGATTCATGCATTCGAGCTCGAGGTGATCACTTTGAACAGTTTTTGTAATTTTTGGTTGGTAAAATTTTTGGTTTGGTTAAATATTTGTTGTTGCCCTTGAATGAAACCCTTGATTTATTTAAAACTTTTTTCTGTAATAAATGGACATGCACTAAAATGTTTTTTTTACTCAAAAACGGTACGTCGTGCGATAAAAATAAAGAGCTTTTTCTTCAAAATTGAACAAAGAATTAAAAATATTTTTATTTTTAGAGAAATCAGCGGCATCCTACTTTTTCTTGAAAAATAGCTTGTGACGTGCCAATACGCGCGCCAATGGTACGACTGAAACATTGTGTTCTATTGAAAAGTATGCGTCTCCACAGCTATTAACACGCGTAAAATTTCATTATGATATCTCAAGCCGTTTTGGAAAAATCTAATTTTCACTGTTTTTTAAATTAAACTTCAACACGCTGTAGATCGGTAACAAAGCGTTTGCGGACCTATGTTTATAGGAACTTTATTATACAAAATGACCTGGGCAATCACGCCCTTTAATATTGCCGCATCTTTTTAAACATCCTATATATATATATATATATATATATATATATATATATATATATATATATATACCGGGTGGCTACTTTTCATATTGAACAGTATTACTATCTGGAAAACCATAGGAATTACAATGTCGGTTAAATGGGACAAAAGTTGCGCATAAAAGGGACCAACAAAATGTTGAAGACAAATCTATAATAACTCTTACTGTTTACGATTTATACAGGAAAACTAAAATATAAGAATTTTTAATTGTTGTTGTATCTCCTTTATTTTAAAAGATATTGAAAAATTGTATTTACATTTTTAATTTAAATTATACATGCTATTCTGTAGTGGCGTCAAATTTTTTACAACGTTTCGTCTATTTAGGAAACCATCAACATTTTTTTAAATACGGACCTGTTTCTTTTCTACACTTTTAATTATTTTTGATTACCCGTCGTTTCGTCACATTTCTATCCATCATCAAAATTTAATGAACATTTCAGCTGAAGCCGTACCTGTTGTATTAACTAAAATTTCGGTGGATATGCATTATCCCCCTTTTAGTTTATTATTCGTCTATTTGTTAACCCTATTTCGTTTGTACAAAGAAGATTATTTTCAGTAATATGCAGATGAAGAAAGAAATAGATCAATTATTAAATAATGTCCTTACAGATTCATTTCATTGGGTTTACCTACTTTGTTGTAATTGATATTTAAACTAATAAAAGGTAAATAACACAATATTAAAAAATGGCATGGAAATAGTGATAAGACTGTAGAAATTCTTTAAAATATTCATTTATGATTTTCAATGTAGGTTCGACTGCTTAATTTTTTGTTGTTATTTCAACACAAAGTCGCGTTCTTTCACACATATGCCCTGTTGCCCTAGCAATCATATCTGGATCTATTTGCTCGAAAGCTTCGACAACTTGAGCCCTTAGTTCGTTGATGCTTTGAAACTCATTATCATAAACCCCCAAAAAGTAATCGACAGGATTTAGGCAAGGGAGCGTGGTGGCCACTTTCTGTTACCTCTTGTTCCGAACCATTTACCCCAAATTGACGATGTAAATAATTTCGAACTCTGTTAGCATTATGGGGCCCACAACCATCTTGCATAAACCATGTCATTTGTCGTCGAACCAAAATGGCATTTCATCTAACACTTCTTCTAATAGATTGATGTAATTATCGGCATTTAAATTTCCATCTATAAATGTAGGCCCTATTACAATGTTGCCAATAATGCCACACCACACATTTAATGAAAATCGTATCTGAGGCCGCACCTGTCGAGTAAGATGAGGGTTGGTTGTTGCGTAATAGTGCTTATTTTTCTATTAAATATTCCGCAATTTGTGAATGTACTTTCGTCTGTACATAGAATATTTTATGGAACGACTTGTTGGTATTCAACTTACGTCTAAACCAGTTACAAAATGTCAGTCTACGGGCAGGATCATCTCTGTGTAACGTCTGGGCTGGTTGGTATTTATTTACATTTTTAGATACCGCACAAATCGTATTTCTTGCGGGACAATTCCTATTTGGATACAAATTTGCGTATGTCTGCACTGCCACGTCAACATTTCTATTATTTTTATAAAAACATCGTACATATATCGTTTTCTTCTACAGAATAACGAACCATCATGTAATAATTATTATTTAAGAATAAATTTAACTAAACACTTCAAAAAGCTGGAAACTGACAAAGTAATTGACATTTATTCAACTATTTGAATTTCACGGCACTCTTAATAACAACAAAAAATTAAGCAGTCGAACCTACATTGAAAATCATAAATGAATATTTTAAAGAATTTCTACAGTCTTATCATTATTTCCATGCCATTTTTTAATATTGTGTTATTTACCTTTTGTTAGTTTAAATATCAATTACAACAAAATAGGTAAACCCAATGAAATGGATCTGTAAGGACATTATTTAATAATTGATCTATTTCTTTCTTCATCTGCATATTACTGAAAATAATCTTTTGTACAAAAGAAATAACGTTAACAAACAGACGAATAATAAACTAAAAAGGGGGATAATGCATATCCACCAAATTTTATAACAGGTATGGCTTCAGCTGAAATGTTCATTAAATTTTGATGATGGATAGAAATGTGACGAAACGACGGGTAATCAAAAAATAATTTTGGGGGTGAATGTATGGTGGTATTGTAATTAATTTAGTGTAGAAAAAAACAGTCCGTATTTAAAAAATGTTGATGGTTTCCTAAATAGACGAAACGTTGTAAAAAATTTGACGCCACTACAGAATAGCATGTATAATTTAAATTAAAAATGTAAATACAATTTTTCAATATCTTTTAAAATAAAGGAGATACAACAACAATTAAAAATTCTTATATTTTGCTTTTCCTGTATAAATCGTAAACAGTAAGAGTTATTATAGATTTGTCTTCAACATTTTGTTGGTCCCTATTATGCGCAACTTTTGTCCTATTTAACCGACATTGTAATTCCTATGGTTTTCTAGATAGCAATACTGTTCAATATAAAAGTAGCCACCGGTTATATATATATATATATATATATATATATATATATATATATATATATATATATATATATATATATACAGGGTGTCCCAAGATATTTGGACCATTTTGATCATGAATGCTGCCTAAACGGAAAACGATAGAAACGTGTAGTTTTCAATGGTGTACTTGATTTAGCCCAAAGTTTTATTTTAGCTATAAAATAATTTTTCCCCACGAATACAAGGTGTTTTAAAAATTGCCATTCTTTAAAGCGAAAATAATAAAGTTTTTAAATATAACACCCTGTATATTTTGTTGTCGTCTAGAAGATGTAATCTTCTACTTTATAAAATGTATAATATGGTACTATTTACTCCAAAAACAAAAGAGTTATATAAGTTTATATAGGTACACCTACTGTATACACGTAGGTTAGATATACGTTTTGCTGATTAATGCTTCTAAACCAAAAATTATAAAAATATGCCCTTGCTCGGATTCAAAGGGCTCTGGAAGAGGTCAATGACGTCACTGTAAAAAAAAGTATTATGTAAGGTACTATTGTCTAAATGTACTGGGTTGTTCATTTAAAAAACCTAAAACTTTTGGCAAATTGTATCTGACTGTGCTGATTAAAATGTATGCAGTCGGTGCATAAAAACTTACATAACTCTTTTGTTTTTGGAGTAAATAGTACCATATTATACATTTTTATAAAGTAGAAGATTACATCTTCAAGATGACAGCAAAATATACAAGGTGTTATATTTAAAAACTTCATTATTTTCGCTTTAAAAAGGCAATTTTTTAAAACACCTTGTATTCGTGGGAAAAAATATTTTATAGCTAAAATAAAACTTTGGGCTAAATCAAGTACACCAGTGAAAACTACACGTTTCTATCGTTTTCCGTTTAGGCAGCATTCATGGTCAAAATGTGTCCACATAACTAGGGACACCCTGTATATATATATATATATATATATATATATATATATATATATATATATATATATATATATATAATAGAGAGAGAGAGAGATAGTTAGAAATAGGCATAATAAAGGGGCTAGAGTTTATCGAGCTTAAATTCTCTATAGTATGCAAGTTTAAATAAAATTGAAGAAGTATACAGTTCATTATGAAAAAATAGTATACGAGCATAAAAAATATGATTTTGATGTAACAAAACAGGCTTTGTGGGGTATGCACAAGGTTGTTATATTCATAAAAGCAATGAGCTATACCAGTAGCATGTGAGAAAGGTCAATACGATTCATATTAGTGTGTACGTTTAGTTTCGTTAATGATATATAAGTAATTTAACATTTAAATCAATTTAAACACGTGACAGATATTGATCACATGAAGTACGATAATTCTTATATGTAGAACATGTATAGTAATAGGTACAATGCATAAACTCTATGAACTATAAAAAAGGGTTATGGTACGAACACAGTATATTAGTAATTCACAGACAAAGTGTTTAAAAAGTGCATAAGAAGTGGTAGTGACTTAGAAACATAGCTAAGAACATGAACAACATTTGTGCAATGTGATATTTAATATATAATTACAATTTGTGTACAAAAATCTACAATTTGTGTTAACAATATGGAAATGTGAAATGACAAAATTATAAACTATGGAGTACAAATAAACAGTAATTGTGTTAGAGACAGATATAAGAACATAATAGATAAACATTTCAAGTGATATAGACGTTTAAAACGCAAGTTAAAGGTAAATTATATTAAGTTAGGTTAAGTACTATATTTAAGAATTTTACAAATGTATAGTTTTTATAGGATAAGTTAAGTTTAGAATAAACTATAAAAGCATATAATAGTAGGTTCCCTTTCACAAAATTAGTAAATATGTAATCTAAACATAAAATTAGAAAAGTTGTTAACTACAGTAAATAATTGTTAAAACTAGGTAAATGGTTCAATAGGTGTATTCTGATAGTTTTTATGTAGAATTTGAATATGTAATTAGTTTAGTTGTAAAATATAAAATTTGTTAGATATTAATGAAGTATGGCATGTGAGGTGTCTTTTTATGCAGAAAGTTGCCCTGATTCCAAATTTGTATTTAAAAAGCAAATCCGATTTGATTTGAAAAAGATATGTCATAATTTGTTTTAGTTAATTTAACAATTTTGTTTAGACCAATCAGATAATAGGATGTTTTGTGTGTAATGCAGAAAAAAAATTGAAAATTTGGTATCCATGATAAAAGTATAAAAGGAATTGCTCCTGATTTCTCACGCTCTTGCTTTCTCTTGCTTTTGTAATTTTTAGTGACTAACAAGTCATAGTGAGAGTAGTGTTTTTGTTAACATGTAAGTTAAAATTTTCGTTAACATTATCGGATTTGACACGCGATCAACGTAGAGTTGAGATTTCAGAAACAATTTTAACCTATAACAAAATTTAAAACTAACGTTCCGATTATAATTGTCGATAATATTGTAATTGTTTCATTTCAAAATCGTGTTTAAACATAGGGTGATGTGCATTTTTTATGTGAATAAAATCCTTCAGTTATTTTGGATGTGATGTTTATTTTTTTGAAAGTGATGGAGATTATAAAATAAATTTAACTTCATAACGGCGTCTAAAATAAAAGTGCAAATAAATATAAAAATTTTATATAAAAATAAAATACAAGTTAAATCTGAAAAATTATTAAATATTTAAACCAACATTTAAATCTACAAACAAAATAAAAGTGCTTGTCTGAAAGTATATGAGCATAACACATAAGTACATCGTATTTACCACGAGGAAGAGTCATCACCAGTTAATGGATTTGGATGAAGTTATGGAATATTAAGCAGCACCAATTTCAACAGCAAGGCAGTATCATCGATACATGGAAAGAAGTCTACGTCCAATGTTAATATGGAATAAGCCTAATGTGACCATTATTTGGAAATTGCAACAGCACATGTGAGTTAAATTTTTCTATCATAACTCACTGTTGCATTGATTTTTTTTTTTGATGTCCTGTGTTTGTGTTTTTTGTTTTATTATGTATTAATGTTTGTGCGACAACATGTATCAATATCTGAAAAGGCAATGAACCGGTGTAATTATAAAAATAATAATTTTACTTTGAACAAAACCAAAATTGTACTCACTAATTTTAGATCCTTTGGTGAAATTAGCCCCATAAAAAATAGTCTATGAAAGTCAGATCGGGCGATCCAGCTGGCCACCTGATAGGCCCATAACGACCTATCCAACGATCAGGAAATTGCTGACTTAACAACTCCGTCACATCACGAGCCGAATGTTCAGGAGCACCATCTTGTTGGAACCATATTTCCGAATGGGATGTTCTCTTCAATCCATGGTATCACGTTGGTTCGCAATAAATTTAAATAATTTACTGCATTTAAATTGTTTTCCAAAAAATAGGGTCCTAATCCTCTGTTGCCAATAATACCAGTCCAAACATTGAGACTCCATTGATGCTGATTGTTTCTGTATCTAATTATATGTGGATTTTCCATGGCGTAATAATGACAATTATGCCTATTTACAAAATAATTGTGTCATCATAACTGTATTAAAAAAATTATATGGTTGTTGCAATCCCGAACGACAGTAATTTAATCTATTTTCAAAATCATGTTCATCCAATGTCTGGTGGAGTTGGATCTTGTATGGATGGTATTTATATTCATTAATTATATTGTGTATTGTTGATTTCTGTAAATCATGTTCTACTGCAATTTTTCTAGTACTTATTTGAGGGTTTTCTTGTATAGCTTGAAGCACCATTCGTTGCGTTTCCTCGTTGTTTACGGGTTTCGGACAATTGTCCTTTTCATATGCAATCGATCCTGTTTCCTTAAATCTACTTTTTAAATTTTCAAGAACTCGTTTATCTGGACAACGGGCATCGGGAAATTTTTGTTTATAAATTCTAGAAGTAAGTAAAAAATTATTTTGGGCTTCTCTTATTATGTAAATCATTTGAATTAATTCGTTCTTCGTATATTTCATTTTAAGATTTAGAGTTAACTTCTCTTAATTCAAGTTTTCTTCTAAATACAAATGTAGTGAAAAAGTAGTTTTGAAGGAAATCAAGTTAAAATACACATTGACATATTAAAATTTTGTTTTATTTTTTTTAAATCACGGCACTCTATTAAATCGTTACGTTATAAAATGATTATTAAACAAATGGAAATATTTTAAAAACTATAACTTTTAGCGGTATCAATATTTTTAGATAAAAGTTAGGTGTTTAATAGTACTATTCACCCATATCAAAATATACAGGGTGTTCCATTGGACATACAAGAATTGATGTACGTTGAGCATGCTAAAGTTTCACACGGAGCCTTCTCTCCCTATTCAATATATCAATAAAACGTTAACATCTTTTCAAAGCCTATACCTAGCTTAATAATATTTCCTGAACTAATTTGTCTCAACTTAGATAATAAATCAAGAATTAATTTTTATTGCTAACCTTACATTCAGGAAAAAAATACATTTTTGTTAAATAACTTGGCAACGTTGCATTTTATATGTACAAATGTATACATCGTTGAAAAGCTTATTCATTAGGCTATCCAAAAATTTAATGATATACAGGGTGTTCCATTTAAAATAAAAAAGTTGATATCCCCCTATGTTTACGACTCACCCTGTAGGTGCTAAAATATGTTTAAGTTGTGCACGTATTGGAACCATATAGCGAAGCCACAATCTTCCGTAGCGTGACACTTTGGACACCCGGTGGGTGTGTGTGTGGGTGTGTGGTGTGTGTGCGAGCGTGCGTGTGTGTGAGTGGGTGCGTGCGTGCTTGTGTGCGTGTGTGCGTTTTGCTTGTGTGTGTGTGTGCGTGGGTGCGCGTATGCGTGCGGGTGTGAGGGTGAGTGTGAATGTGACTATGACTGTGAGTGACTGTGACTGTGTGTGTGAACGAGTGTGGTGCGTGTGCGCACGTATGTGAGCGTGTGTGCGCGTATGTGTGCGTTTGTGTGCTAGTGTGAGCGGTGTGTGTGCGTGTGTGTGCTCGTGTGCGCCCGCGTGTATGCGCAGGTGTGTGGACGCATGTGTGTGTGTGTGTGTGTGTGTCCGGGGGCGTGTGTGTGTGTCTGGGTGGGGGTGTGTGGGTCGTTTGGGTTGGTTGTGTGTCTGTGTTTTCGTGTGTTTTGGTGAGTTTGTGTGATGAATATGCTTATATTTTCATGTCGGGACTGTTTTTTTTTCATAACGATCAGCAATTAATCTTGTTGTGCATCAATCACTTTCATTAAAAAATTGCAACCAGAAACCTTGAAAACTGTGTTTAACAGATGTGTAACGAAGGATATGAAGATAAAATCGGATTAAACACGGCATGACATCGTGAAGTGCTTGCACGGATTCAACGCGATTTTGCGTCTTCGTAAGTTACTAAGTGTCGGCTTATGCTTTTATGAAATCCTCATTTTGAGTACTAAAATGTATGAAACATTTTTAAACTAAGATTGCATGTACCAATAAATATATTTACTTATAATCAGTAGTAATGTAACTAGACAGATTCACGTACGCTTGTTAGAGGCAATAAACAGGAGAACCCGTACGACTCGTTAAGTATTGCCAAATGGCAACAAGCTTGGGAAGAAAATTATTTTATATATTTGACAAGATTATTTTTTCACACATACATTTAGTTTAAACACAAAAATAAAGCTATATTAGATGTGTCAATAAAAAAAAGCTACAACAAAAAATTTCCGACAATAATCAGTAATCACGTGATTAAAAATAAAGCACTTCATTGGCTTTAAAAAAATGTTAAAAAATAATGGTAATGTCACAGTCCCAACATTTGCAATTTGAAATTTTTTGAAAAATCTGGCACACTGGAACTGTGGCAGAATCTGTAACAAACAAAATACACCCACGTACCACACAACATTAAAAAACACCGAACGCGTTTCGATATCTACGCTATCATCATCAGCGGTCGACCGCTGATCATAATAGCGTAGCTATCGAAACGCGTTCGGTGTTTTTAACCCTAGTCAACCGCTGATGATGATAGCGTAGCTATCGAAACGCGTTCGGTGTTTTTTTAATTTTGTGTGGTACGTGGGTGTATGTTGTTTGAAATCTTTTATATGCCGTCGTCCTACGGTTGATAAATATTTGTTTTTAATTCTTTTTCGTTCATCTGCAGATTATTAAAAGGCCATTTCGGTTTTACTTCTTTTATCTTTCAAGCAATTTCACATATTAGATAAACACATTTATCTTAATTAATTATGTATAAACGTTTGAAATAATAGGATATTTAATATTAACAAAGCGCTAGAGAATGGCACCTCGGCTTGTTCCATAAAAGCAATAACAGATTCTCAAACTAAAAGTAAATGTCACTTGCCATTCTAATTACGTTAAATTCTGTAAAATATGTTTGAAATTGTGTTTATACTCATTTACGAATCTCGAAAGTGGTAAAACTAATTTAATTCATGTAAGTCGGAGAATAACTCAGTCGGTAAGGATTACTTTCACATTAGAATTCGTGGTAGCTATCAACATTATTAGAATTACTGTCTTACATTTGATATAGAATAATGAGATCACGTTTCGCTTTGGACGTAAGGGACGGATAAACATGATGCAAACACCTGAGCTTGATAAAAAGAGCAAAAATTGTTTATTCTAAAAACCAAAAAGAATCTTTTCAATTCGAATGTTAACTAAAATTTAATAAAGGTGCAATTGTCATCCAAAGAGCAATAATATGGTCAGTAAATTACTTTACTTTCATTGTACATTAATTCTACCAACCGACTCATCAACTAATAATAAATTACATACAATTTTATAAAGGATTATAAACGCTGTGCTTATTTAGTCGCTTTGTGTTTAATAAAACGGTACCTACATCATCTGAAATTTATAATCTTTTGTTTTACGGAATAAAAATTAAGCACACGCATTTTAAGTGCATCTACAACTTCAATTATATATATATATATATATATATATATATATATATATATGGATGATTTTAGGTTTCCGCGAGTGTAGTATGAACCACTGTTGTTTATCCGAGCGTTGTCTCGCGTCTGCTGGTGATGTTTCTGACTCCTGCCAGTACAAAATCGACGTTTCGGCAAAGTCTCATTTGCCATTTTCAAGTTTTCTCCTTCTCCAACTGATTTGTTCGGCTCTGTGTTACTCGACTCGAACTGAGGTCCTGCTGCAGCAGTTTTTGTACTGGCAGGAGTCACCAGCAGACGCGAGACAACGCCCGGATAAACAACAGTGTTTCATATATATATATATATATATATATATATATATATATATATATATATATATTGGGCTGATATATTTTTAATTTATTAAGATGAGGGAATTATTTGGCGACTTATGCAAACGTGGGTAAATTATTATAATTTATATTTATATTAAGGGAATAATTAAATGTTGTATGTAATTATTATGTTATATTGCACCGTTCTAGCTCAGGGATCTCAATTGGGGATAGGGATCAAGAGATTTAGTTGAAGATAAAATTTTTGAGTATAAGAAATATCCTATATGTAATTGAATTTAAAGTATAAAAGTTGCTCTGAATATAATTTGCTTTCAAACGCATGCGTTAATGAACTTAATTGAAAATAAGTAAAGCTGTCAAAAAATGTCAAATGATTAATTTAAAAACTTTAATGTTTGAATCAAAATGAAAATTTAGAAAAAGAAAAGGAAATTATTAGCTTTACAGGTGTTTACACAAGTAAATAATTTTTAAAATTCTTAACCACAAACAAATAACAAATATAAATTGCAGGAAAATAACAATGAACAGGGTTATAAAATTTAAGACTCACATATACAGTCCTTCCTGTTGATTGAATGATGTCTTCGAATACTTCAGCTGGATACAGGCAATGTTCACTCTGCTACAGTTGTTACCAATATCCAAAGCTGCTATCTCGGTTCTCGGTTGTCGAAGACACCAACTTCCAAGCTTCAAGATGTTTTTTCAAAACGGCAAACTCCAAACACTTATTTACTACGGTAACTTTTATTTTACTGATTTTATAGCTCAATGAGTGGTATCGTTTAAAATATATTTTAAGTATCCAAGATTTTGTTAACACACTTTTATTTTAGCTACCGAAAATAAATTTTATTTAAAAGGAATTGTCCGGAGAAATAAAACAAACTTTGACCAAATAAAAATGAATTTAATTTGGTAAACAGGAATTATTTTAAATTGGAAAACACATAAACAAATCTTCACAAAATCGTAACATCAATTAATCGTACAGAATTATTTTATTAAAACGACAGGTATCGGTGACCGAACTATTTATTTTTTAACCGACAATACAAAAACAAGTGCTCTCGAAAATTATTCGTAACGTAAACTTTCTTGACGATAATAAATTAGGTTATGTAATCACAAATTTTACAACACTGTTTTAACTTTTTCACTTTTGAACAAATTCTAGAGAGAGTGATTTCCTGAGCGCTTGCTTTTATATGTTTCTGGTTGCTACAGAAATTTCAATTTTTTACAGCCATATTGCAAAATTTAACAATGGATGTGATTGGAGGATCAAAATTACAAATTGTACATAAATGGAATTTTGGCCGTAACTTTCTTATGCATGGTCGGAAATGAAAATTAAAACGGAATTGAAAACTACGTAAAATTTTGAATAAAAGGACACCTAACAAGCAATAATTCCTAACACTAATAAACGAAATAACTTAATCTAATTAAAATAAACCTTTAACTATTTACACTTACAAGCTACACTAAAATTACTTGCAAAATGGAATTCTGAGGACATTTTACATAAGAAAACATATCTTTTATGTCCGAAAATTTAATTTAATGAAAATTTTAAGCTTTTGTAAATTTGTCTAGAATTCACCTCAGATTTAGCATAATTCTGCGGATAAAACGCTGTATCCTTATAAAAGCTTATTCATATTGAGAAAGAACATCTATTATTTGCTTTAAGAGCAAAACTAAATCTAATAATGTGGAAAAAGTATAAAATTATGTGAAAAACCAAAATTTACAACGTAACCAAACTTAAATCTAAAATTGAAGTTAATTCATATTAAAAATGTTTTAACACTTAAAATGTTATATTTAAGGTTTGTACTACTTGTCTTTATTGTTCTCACTACTTATTTGTAATGCATAATGTTATTTAGTCTTGCATTGAAAAAGTCTCATCGTCTAACACTCTTTTAGGAATTTTTCACTATAAAATGTACGGCACTATAAATGTTTGTATGCCATAATGTTCTAAATGTTTTTCTTCTTGTGAATCATGTATTATAATTTTTGTCACTAATTCGCTTACAAAAATATGTGCGAAAATTGTCTATACTGTCCATATTATAACCCTTTTACTAAATTTTTGTATTTCCTGCCTTTAAAAACTAAACATACACTATCCCTAACATAATCCTAACTACATAGTCCATGTTTAAACACCTGTAAAATGTCTACTTGCCAAATTACCTTTGAAAAATTGAGTTTTATTGCAATAAATGCAATACTAAAATGACTCTACGAAAATGGTTATATTTAACATCCTTGACAATTTTGTTAGCAGCAAATTGCTTTTTATGATGAAACCAAACTAAGCAAATGATATTCAGATTAATTTATACCAAATAAATTTATTTTAAACTCATCGTGAACCAGATTTATATAAAATAGTGTCTCGCACTTGTATCGAGCTAGAAATTACCCCTTTTTATGACCCAAATGTCATGTAAGCTGTCCGATACTTCTATTACCTCTTTCTAAACATCTCAATATATATATATATATATATATATATATATATATATATATATATATATATATATATATATGTATATCATAATTGACTGCATTCCCCAATAAACTTATCTTATATTCATTATCAGTCAAGATTACCACTTACTATATATATATATATATATATATATATATATATATATATATATATATATATATATATATATATATATATATATATATATATATATATATATATATATATATACATTAGTCACACAAACTCACCCAAACACACGAAAAGAGACACACACAACCAACCCAAACGACCCACACGCCCCCACCCAGACATCCACACACAAACATAAACATGCGTCCACACACCTGCGCGTACACGCGAGCGCACACGAGCACACACGCACACACTCCGCTCACGCTACCACACATGCGCACATTACGTGCGCACACGCGTACACACGCATCGCACTCACGTTCACACGCACAGTCACAGTCACACTCACAGTCACACTCACAGTCACACTCACAGTCACACTCACAGTCACACTCACAGTCACACTCACAGTCACACTCAGTCACACTCAGTCACACTCACAGTCACACTCACAGTCACACTCACAGTCACACTCACACTCACACTCACAGTCACACCGCATGCATATGCGAACGTACGCGCCGCACGCCCACACACACCACACACACACACACACACACACACACACACACCCGCACAGACACAGACAGACAGGCACGAACAGACACGCACAGACACAGAAGGACAGACACGGACAGCCACGGACACACACTGACAGACACGGACAGACACGGGCAAGCACGGACAGACACGGACAGACACGGTCAGACACGGGTAGACGCCGACATACGCGGACAGACACGGACAGACACGGACAGACAGACACGGACAGACACGGACAGACACGGACAGACGACACGCGACAGACGCAGGCATGCAGACAGACGCAGGCAGACGCAGACAGACGCAGACAGACGCAGACAGACGCAACAGACGCAGACAGACACAGACAGACACAGACAGACACAGACACAGACACAGACACACAGACACAGACACAGACAGACACAGACAGACACAGACAGACGCAGACAGACAGACAGAGCAGACACAGACAGACACAGACAGACACGGACAGACACGGACAGACACGGACAGACACGGACAGACACGAACAGACACGGACAGACACGGACAGACACGGACAGACACGGACAGACACGACAGACGGACAGACACGGACAGACACGACAGACACGACAGACACAGACAGACACAGACAGACAGACACAGACACGACACAGACAGACAGACAACAGACAGACAGACAGACACAGCAGACACAGAAGATACAGAGAGACACAGAGAGACACATAGAGATACAGATAGACAGAGACACAGACAGACACAAACAGACACACACAGACACGACAGACACGACACAGACAGACACAGACAGACACAGACAGACACAGACAGACACAGACAGACAGACAGACACAGACAGACACAGACAGACACAGACAGACAGACAGACACAGACAGACACAGACAGACACAGACAGACACAGACACAGACAGACACAGACAGACACAAACAGAACACAGACACAGAAAGACACAGACACAGACAGACACAGACAGACACAGACAGACACAGACAGACAGACAGACAGACACAGACAGACACAGACAGACACAGACAGACACAGACAGACACAGACAGACACAGACAGACACAGACAGACACAGACAGACACAGACAGACACAGACAGACACAGACAGACAGAGACAGACACAGACAGACACAGACAGACACAGACAGAGACAGGCAGACACAGACAGACACAGACAGACACAGACAGACACAGACAGACAGAGACAGACACAGACAGACACAGACAGACACAGACAGACACAGACAGACACAGACAGACACACAGACAGACAGACAGACAGACACAGACAGACACAGACAGACACAGACAGACACGGACAGACACGGACAGACACGGACAGACACGGACAGACACGGACAGACACGGACAGACACGGACACACAAGACAGACACAGATACACAGACACAGACAGACACAGACACAGACAGACACAGACAGTCACAGACAGTCACAGACAGAAACAGACAGACACAGATAGACAGACAGACAGACAGACAGACAGTATAATTTGTTTATTAACTAGGCAATAAAACTACCAGATTCAGGTGCTCCACCCGAAGGTACTGCACCTGATGGCGTAAAATTTACAAGTTTCTTGAACTACAACTAAAACTAAGTATATCTAAATTAATCAAATCTATAAAACAAATTTCAAATCTTACAGCTAATACTGTATACATGCAAAAGTAGATATGTTGGATGATTAAGTGCGCTAATTTAATCGTATGATAAGATTAAATATTACTATTATCAATGTCAAAATTTAATTAAATTTTAAACATTTTTTAAACATTGGACTGTACTAGAAAATTTTATAAGTTCCCGCCACCACACATTATTCTCCCTAAACCCAACAGATCATTTTTGTGTTTCGGCCAACGTAATCCCTTTTCCGATAAGTGTATGTCTGCTAGGTTCCTTCCTTGATTTTCAGTTTTACATTCCAACGATACATGCTCAGCTGTCTCAATTTCACCGCAAATGCATCTGGCGTCATTGGTCTTTCTAATCCTATACAGATAATGATCCATGCCCAGTCATTAATTTGCGCAAAATTATTTACATGTGTAAAATTATCCATAATAATCAATACTGGATTTTATACTCGATTAAATTTTTAACATAGTAGGGCAGAGTGACGACTTTGCATGATGATGAATGTCTAATTTGTGTTCTGTTAGGTCCTTATTTACCTCATTTGCACGAATACAAACCACGCATTGACTAATTTGTGATTTACATTGCTTATAAATATGGTCATTACCACCACAATTACCACAAATTTGAACTTTCTCAGTACAGCCCTTTTTAAAATGTCTGAAACCATAACACCGATAACACTGGAGTACAGAAATGAAGTCCTCTCCTCTAATTCTTTGCCAATTTAATTTAATTGGATTATCCAACAACCATCTACGTAGAGATGGTTCAACCTCAAATACGGCGCTAAATTCACAAAACTTTCCCTTATAACTATTAAACCGGAAACATTCTTTAAAATCTTCTTTAAATTTATTTAAACCACCTCGTTGGTCTATTATTGACTTATTATGCTCTAGAATAACGTCGAACAAATAGTTATTAATGTCATTATCAATATTCCTCTGAAAACCATTCTTGGTCTGTGTTTAACTAAGGGTTCACTTTTAAATTCACGAGATGCACATTTATCTAGAGATTTTTTCAGTTTCTCAGCATCTTCTTTCGTAGCACACTGCACTATCAAGCCGCCCTTTTTATTCTGCTTTAAAGACATTACGTTAATATCACATTTTGATGGATTTATCTTTTCCTTGAGCAATCTTTTAAGATCCGGTTTAGGATGACTTTCATGCTTTGGTTCTACATATAGAGCGAATGACAGACACAGGCAGACACAGGCAGACACAGACAGGCACAGACAGGCGCAGACAGACATAGACAGGCACAGACACACAGACCCAGACAGGCACAGACAGACACAAACCGACACAGACACACGACCTAGACAGATACAGACAGGCACAGACTGACACAAACACAACACAGACAGACACACACACACATACACCCACCCACCGTGTTTACCTGCGCACCCAGTACACTCTGTCAGCTGTTCTTTGTACAGCTTGTCACTGTTATTTGTACTGCACAACTTGTTACCTGTTTATGTATACACATGACTCATTAATCTTTTGAAGGTCTTGGCCAAGAAGACAGATCTATGACTCATTGATCAGAAAATTAATCCTGAAAAAGAGATTATCTAAATAAATATATGATTAATCAGTCTTTTCAAGGTTGCCTAAAAATTGAACCACCCTAGGAAACGAGATTACCTAAAGATTCTCAGTTTGTTTCTGGGAAACAAACGATCTAAAAAACAAACAAGATTATATTCCCGGACATGTATGATTGATGTCGACACAGCTCGCAAGTTATAACCTGCAGGATAAAAACAGATTCTAATTTTTTATATACGTCAGCTTCAAAACTTTAATTTTTTATGTACTCCAGTCTTGAAACCCTCTATATAGAAAGATAACTACGCGATAATACATTAGATGCTACGGTGATATTTAACTATAGTACATCCCACAATATCAGAGAGTAATAAACCATCTTCACAGCGACAGGTCAGTAACGTACTTGTTAAAGGCGTATACTGCAAGGTCTGTAAAACATAAAAATCTAAATTTTTAATACACTGAAATTCCAACGGCGCGTCTATGAGTTGTCTAATCTTCAGGCTTAAGTCGAATTTTACAGAATAGTCTTTTGTTTGCCGTTTCCATGAACCGTCTTTATTGAACATAATATGTTGCAGACGGCACATTTACAGCATCTTCGCTTAAATTAGCCCAGTTTGCTTCTGATTTCAGTATGCCACTTCCATCCAAAAAAACCGACATTATTTCAGTAACAGCATGATTAATTACTCTCTGATATTCTGGGACGTACTTTAGTTGTACTATAGAAAGTAAAACTGATTACGTGCGCTTATTATTCGATAAAGAAAACAGTCATCCCACTAAAAGGGTTGCTCCTAAGGTGAAGGTTCGTTTCTCATCTATCATGTCGGCTATGTGTCTCCGCTATAAGGGTTAATTCATATAGAGGCTGATGGGTTTTGCTTTCCCGATCAAGGGGGTGCTTATCTCAGATAAATGCTACTTAATAACTAGCCTAATGTGTTTTTTAGCTTCAGAAAATACTCTTTATACCTAATTGCTTATGTAAACATGTTTGGAATACTATAATAAATACTACTTATGACTTATGCGATTTAATTCATGTTAATTTAAATTTGTGTAAGGAAATATTGCCTAAAAACATGATAGATAGTATTAATAGTATCCGGGGCTTATATGCCCGAGTAAACTACTTTTTGATTATGAATACATCAATATCCAAAAATAGAAAATAATACGTTAATGAATAAAATATATCACACCCGTTGCACAGAAAAGCAAAAATGCAAAATTAGCTAATTTAAAAGATAAAAAGCCCTCCGTTATACAATATCCACACAATATATGTTACCCTTATAGCAAGATTTCTGTATTACCCGCAATTACTCTCTCATTTTTAAGTACAGTTTTTTTAATATTACATAAATTGTTTTTAAATACTACTGTAAATATAGCTGCTGTAGGCGTGAATATACTTACTTCACTTCCCAGATATTCTGTTCAGAACTCTATAGTAGTTAATTGCAATTGATCCAACATCACTATATACTTACAGAAATATGGCGTAGAATATTTTAGAAGTGATTTTTGACATTTTTTACTGCGTACTTGTATACAAATATTTTTCTACTTAAAAACTACCAAAAGTATAATTACATGTTTCTAAAATTTGACTCATTAAGATAATAAGATTAATGCTGATAGCAGGTATGTTTTCCATAAAGAAATATCAACTTAGAAAAGTAGCGATAATAGTCTTTATCTTAAGTTAAGTTAACCCATTAGCGCCGAGAAATCCTTTTTATTTAAAAACTTTTTGCATGAAAATCTTAATTAGAATAATTTTTGGACGATAATGTGGTGGAATTATTTTAAAAGATTAAAAAGTAAGGGTAAAAATGCCGTTCCATATGGTACCGCTAGGCGCTTTACAGGCAAATTTAACAAAAAATGATTTTTTCTATTTATTTTGAATGGAATGGTACAAAACACTCTATGCATAGTCCTACGTCGCATTTCCTGCACATAGTTCTTCCTCGGCTTGAACAATCGTGTCCAGCACACCTTCTTCTTTTTCCCCCCGGAACCGAAATCACATAATGATGCAGTCCATCATACTGTATATCTGCAATGACGCGAGAATGATTTGTTGGTGCTATTGAAACTTTGCCAGGGGCTTTTGGAGGATTCTTGTAACGTGTCAAATATGTCTGCAAAATATATATTATAGTAATTATTTTTATTCTGCTTCCGGTAAATACAATTTTTACCTGAACAATGTTGCGTCTAAATTCTAAGTGACTCATATTGCGACCTGATTTTCTGTACAGTGTCCACGCGTTTTGAATGGCAACATCAACCATATAGGTAAAAATAGGCCAGTACCATTTTTTTGAGCGAATGCCAATACGGGAACTGAAATATAATTATGAGATTTACGAAAATTGGTTTAGAATTCCTAAAGAATTTTTTTTCACCATGAAACGTTGTTGTCCATCAAGTCGGTGCCTCCCATATTTCTATTATATTGCATAACAATATTAGGACGTGGTACTTGAACGTTTCGCTTTTCTTGTCTTGAAAATCTTTCAACGGATTTAATTGGTGCTACACCGAAGCAAGTATTGGCTAAAGTGACAACACTATTGTCCATCCATCGAACATACATAATGCCGCAATTTCTCTCGAGGGCAGAACAAATAGCACCTCGGGCTCTTTTGGCAAATTTTTTCTTGTCTTCCAGAGGACACCCTTTAGGAATTCGGTTGTCTCTGACCGTACCAGTGGCTCCATATCCATTTATTTTTAATGTACGTAGCAGATTAGTACCAGTGAAAAGATTATCAAAAAAAAATTGTATGTTTTGTGTCGCTTTTCCTGAAGATCCTCAATCATTTGGATGAGAGGTGCTGCTGCTTTCCCGAACAGATTTTCGTAATGTGTATTAGCACGTGGATTTTTACCTTGATAAATGTCAAAATTTATCAGATACCCACTGAGTATTCAGGACCAAACCTAATAGGTTTGCCCCTAATAAATTGTTTACACCCGTGCCTTCCGTAATAACGAACCATGGATTCGTCATATGAGAGGTCCCGCTCGGGAACAAAATGCTCTACAAATTTGTTTTTCAAAGCATCTGTTAAGATTTGTAACTTAAACATTTTGTCAGTAAGATCAATTGAATTGTTGTCTGAAAAATGTATAAACCGAGAAATTTGCAGAAATCGATCACGTCGCATTGCTTCTACTACCAATTCGCTTCTCATATCTTTTGCAAACTCCCAATAACTTCTTTTCGATGGTAGAGAATTGTATCCACTCACTATTAGAATTCCAAGAAAACTTTAATTTCATCTACGGATACATTGGGCAATGGACTATTTTTAAAAGGGCATAAGAATTTGTTTGGCGTGAAATTTCTTGCAATAGATCCTCAGAAAAAATAACTCAAACATTTCGACGCAACTCAGTGTAGCATATTTGCTATAATCTCCTTTTGGAAATTCGACGGTACTGGGATGCAAATCTCCCGATTTGTCAAAATTCATATTTGACATCCCTGTTGACAACGTTACACCAGAATTAAAAGTAGGAACTCTGCTGGTGCTAGGTTGAGCACTGCTGGTGCTACCTTGATCAAATATTGGTATTTCATCAACACCTCCGATCCTAGTTTGGTCAGACATAACAATCTCTGCCCCGGCAGCCAATTGTCTTCTGCTCAAATTATCGAAGAAACCAGCCTCATCCTCATCCGCAGAGTCCTCATCTGTTAGAACATTGCTTTCTGGGGGTTCTACATAAATATCAGATACTTCTTGAGCATCTTCGCCTTCATTAAAGACAATATCTAAAGCTTCTTTCAAAGTGATGCCCCTAAAATTGGAAATAAAACATAAAAAATGTTATACGAGATATTGGCCGGGAAAGCGCCTAGCGGTCCCATATGAGAACGCTCATGTTTCCGTGAGCATAACAAAAAAAATTAAATGCAATTTAACAAATCTAACATGCCATACATTAGATTGATGTAGATAATATATTCAAAAATATAAAGAAATTTATAACAGTCATTACGAAAATATGATACTTACACTAAACGTATGTCCATATTTTGTTGAAAATAAAATCTCGCACAACTTCCACTTTACTGCAGAAAAGACGCCTAGGAACTGATATCTGAATACTTACCGCTATTTATTGAAATGCAGACTAAACATAAACACACATTCCACTTGATAAAACTGACCGTACGTATGCGAAAAAATTTAATTGCAGGGCGTGTTTACTGGCTCCATATGGTACCGATCGGCGCTAATGGGTTAAGTTAAGATAATAGTCACTTTATGACTACAGCTTTTTGTTAGGCGACATTTTTTTCGACTTATTAATTTTTGCATCTGCTATATATGTCTAGAAACATCATTTAATTATTTATAAACGCGCTGGCAACAATAAAATTTAAATATTAATCTTAATTTTATAAGCTAGTAAACTATATCAGAATCAATCGTATTCAATTATGTGATATTAAATTGTAGTTCCACACTAGAATACTACAAATTATGTTCGATGAGCATAATATATGAATTACGTTAGGCACATACCTTTTATAAGCTAAAAGCAAAAGTTTTTTAATTAATGATAATTTTTTAGAGCAACGCAATTAGGTAAATAGAATACAAACAAAACTATCTAACAGAAATTAGGATACACGCAGTGAAATCATTTGTCTGAGTAAAACTAAAATTATACAATTGATTGTTGTGGAAGCAATGACAACGCAACAGTTCTGTTGGAGTAATTTAGTTGACAATTCGAGTAAACTGTATAGAATTGCATAGAGGAACATGTGCTAACTTGCATGTTTATTCATTACAAATAAACGGACGTTACATGAATTGTTTATTTTGGCTGAATTATTAGCAATTTAAAAAAGTTGTGGTTTATTATTTATAAATTTATGTATATGCATTGTATGACACATGATAGGTCTACCAATAATACGCTCTAATTTAATTAGAGCGTATTATTGTATTATTTAGAATGATTAAACTATTAGATTCTAAATTAAAGTGAAACGAAAAAGGCAGTAAATTGCATTGAGTAATAATAGACTCACTGTCGATAGACAAAGATGATGTTACAATTCCGAAATTGTGTGCAAAGGTAGTATACGTGCCATCTTTCGTTGGTTACAAAAAGTTAAATGAAACAGAAGACTGAATAAATTCTCAAGTTTTACTTTTAAACGGTAAATCAATTGTATTAAAAATAGAGCACAACTGCTAATTTTCGTTTTGTACAATAATTGCAGTTTGAAGTCACTAAAAACAAATCGTGAGATAATTTCACATTAAAAAGTTATATTTTACTATTCCACGATTGCTACTAAAATATTGAATATTTTCATATTTATTGAATAAAACGTCCTTTATAAATTATGTGTTTTATAATTTACACAAGTAAAATTGAAAATTACGTTTATTTACGTATGGCAATTAATTGTATGCGAGTAAAAAATTTCATAGATGACAGACTTATTATTTTAATTTATTGTAAGCTATACGTGAACACAACCGCACGATAGTGTGGCAATTATTTTGCTGGTTAAAGAAAAAGGATATAGATCCACTTGCGTTGCAGTAGGTGTATTTGTGACCTTATAACTTTAGTTGGAACATTTCTTAGAGGGTATATGTCACACGCTATAACGAAATAGACCTCCTTATGACCCATATATTGAAGTGCATCATTTTCGCTTTTATCTTCTTTCTTCATTAATTTTGGTATGTTAACCCTTTGTTTCTCCGCAACTGAAATATTCTTCAGAGTGAGATTCACTAAATTTGGTAAAAATAATTCTAATTTTTAGTGATTTTACATCTTTACTTTCATATCAATCTAAACCTAATTACATTCAAATACATTTATAACTTTCTTCAATGTAATTCGCTACCACTGTATAAATCTATAATTAAATAGAAACCTGAAATTTACAAATTTATGAAACTAATAATAAATATCTGGTATGAAACAACACACGGCCTTCCAACCTATAAAGTGGAAATTAAATAATTTTAATTATGTTTTACCATCCAATATCTAGGTAAAGAAGGTTATGCAATAGACTTTTTTTTCACTGTCGCTAAATCGACTTTACAACTGTTGGCCGAGTTTCGTCGAGATCGGCCATGAAGACTGGATGTGTGTCTGTGTGTCAGTGTATGTACGTCAGTATATCAGTGTGTATGTATGTTAGTATCCATGATAGCTCCAAAACGAAAACACCTACGTACTTAAAATTGTGTATTTAAGCTTATTTTCATTTCGCTTGGAGCTGATTAGATTTTGGGAGAAATTCAGCGGCAGAGAGGGGGGGGGGGGTTGTTAGGGGCAGTTTTTGGTTTTTATCAAACATTTCTAAAACAACTGCATATATCAAAGATATAAAAATACCCAGGTATATGAATAACGATTAATTTTATTATAAACTGTATTATTGATATCTTGTAGAAGCGGGCGGCTTTGGAATTTTTTTTAAGTTGACATGAATTTTTATGTCTATTAATCTCTATCTGATATGAAGTTTATTGAATGAAGATTATTGTTTTTGTTTTTACACTATTGCCTGTTTTCGTTATGAACGTATAAAAGAGGTTGCATATTTACCCTAAAAAAATTATAATTGAAACTATTTCATTTCTTTAAATTATTTAAGTTAGCATCTAGAGGTCTGTTAACCTCTGTCTGTCATGAAGTTTTAAAACTCTGTCTGACATAGATTATTGTTTTCGTTTTTACAATGTTGCCTATTTTCGCAATGAACTTATTATAACAGAGGTTGCATAATTATCCTTAAAAAAATGTTATAAAAGTATTTCATTTCTTTTAATTTCCATTTTGTAGGTTGGAATGTCGTGGTATTTTAATGTAAATTAAGCTCGCAGCCAACAATTCAACAAGCCTTTGTAACCTATTAAAAATCAATCATTGCCTGGCAAGAAGTATCTATCTAATTACACACGCAGGCCCATTCAGTTGAAATACGTTAAAATAAAAGAACTTCGCGTCGGACGGTATAGTGTCCCCTCCGTCAGTGCTTGTACGAATTGGAATTGTTGACTGTTTACTAATATTTTCGCCCATGTAGAGAGTAAGGCGTGGACAAACGTGACACGATAAATCCCAGTTAAATTGTTATAAACGATACCGAGGTTTACAGGTACGGGTCCAGATGACCTTAAAAACAACCTCGAATTTCATTGTTAGTGTTAAACTAACATTTTCTTATTGTTTTTTGTGGAGATATGTCTAGATGAACGTGTTAAGCTGAGGAAGGGATACTGTAGTTTGTAGCGTAGTCACTTTCGGATCGGTTATTGATCACTTTGTTATGATTTATTTCACCTTACCCTTGTAAAGTTTTGTTTTAATGAGTTTTTTTAGTGTCTTTGATTCAGCCAGCTTAATTAGAATTGTTTGTCTACGAACTGATTGTTCTTTATATATGTATGTTATTGTAATTGTACGCATGTATTTTTCTGCTTTTATTAACCACACAATTGTGTATGTGTAAGTATAGGTAAACTGCGTTGCAGTTAAATTTGATTGTTTATCGCATTTTATGTGTACCTAAACCTGCATTATTATTTTATTACTCACTTTGGTGTTAACTTAAAGACCGGCAAGATTGGTTGTATAAGGACCACATGTTTGGTGTCACCATTTTTATTCTGATTTATTTATGACAATTGTGGGTGTGATTACACTGTCTGTTTTTCTTTTTTGTGTTTATGTGTAGTTAGTTAATTGCTTTTCCTTTTTTTCTTCTGTTACTTAATCTTATAATATTGTACGCACTTTAACCTGATTTAATGGTGTTTTGTTATATACTGAACCCTTCCATTGTTTTTTGTTATTTCATTTATTAATGTACTTGTGCAATTTCTTATTTATTAATAAATTGGGTTTTCTTGATGGTTCTTTCTCAACTTAATAAATTAACGGATTGAACCATCATTGTTTACCTGTCCCACATGACGCAACACTTCATCGCATTCTATCCTATCTCATTCACATAACAGCGTAGATACCACTAGACGACCAATTCTAGTTATCAGACTTGAGGTTTGCGAATAATTAAATATCAGACTTTTAAATAAATTCTGATGCTTTAATTATTGCCAGGAAAGTCAATGTAAGGCAAGCAATTAATTAGAGTAATAGGAGCATTATTCCCAGTTGTCACCGGGTGTGAAAATTTTAAGTAAAAGCACTTCAGATATTTTTTTTTTCTTCTCGTTCTTCGGAATTTTGGTTTTAAAAGTCATTAGATTTAAAATGTCTTGTTCCGGCGTGTTAATATATTGACGATTGAAATTGTTTAGAAGTTTTTTTTCGATGTACTTAAACATTAAAAGAGTATATAATTCTGGAAGCTTTCGTTTAGTCATTTATTTTACGTATTTGAGGATAGTTGGTTTTTATTGCAAATTAACGTTTAGTATTCTAATTTTGGGAAGGTCAGATAGGTATTTTTCTTTCGGTTTCATTGCCTTAATAAATTGAAGTTTTAAAATTATATTGCTGGTTATTTTAAGTATTATTGAATGAAGCTTGTTGAATTAAAATCAGACGTATATCAGGAAATTAAACGTAATTTGAGAGTTCTTTGTAAATAAATATTCTCGTCATTTTAATTTTGGTGAATTTTGTTAAATGAATTTGAGATTGCATCATAGAAAATTATATTAAGTATAAAATTTATTACATTGTATGGTACATATTTCGCAAAGCTAATTTTAGCCGTCATTCCGTCGCCTTCTTTTCGATAAGGGGTTTTAGTTTTAAACAAAGAGTTTGGATTTTATACACGTTATTTTAAGGTTCATTATAGTTGAGGTTCGATATCTCAGGCATATCATTACAGAGGCACCTTTTAGGAAACGGAATTTCGATGCATGAAGCAATCTTTTCAGTTCGGCTTTCGAGTTAATTCGTTTTTGGCGCATTTAAAATTTTGAGTAATAGTTTGGCATAGTGGGAGATGATAGGGAAGATGGCGAATTCTAGATAAAGTTGTAATTAGTTCTGTCAGAGATACCGTAGTAGCAAGACTCACCCTCGTTCGCGGTGCCGCCGCACCGACGAAGTTTGTTGGCTTGGGGTAGTGAACTGTTTATGCCCATCTCGGGGGCTTAGAGAAGTTACCGTGGAAGTTTGGTTCCAAATACACCCTAAACTGGTGAATCATATATTGGCTTCGTTCTCCCCGAAATAATTTCTGCTATCGTTGCCGAGTATCGACATTTCTCGTCCATGGAAGTTGGATTCGGTGCCGGGATAAGTGCCGGTCCTAACTCCTTTGGAATTTGTTTTCGCATCTGGTGTGCGGATCTATGTTAATTAGTTCAGGTGTTTTTTAATTATGAACCTGACGAATATGTATCGAAATTATATGTGGCCATGAGTAGAATGGGGTCAGCATGGAGACGTGACGTCATAGTAGCGGGGGATAGAGTGGGGGGGTCTGGTTGGGGGATGTGGGTGGGTCTAGGAATGAGGTCGAATTCTTTTCGGGGGCTTTTTCAATCCGTGGGCAGAGTTTAGCCCCTAATTAAAGTTATTTTGGCAATATTAAGTCTTTTTGGCGGTCTAACCTCCTGGTTAGGGTTGTTGGATGCCCCTAGGGTGTAGTCTAGCGGCCATTTTGGTTAAGTTAAGGGGGGTTAAGACTAGATAAGGCCCTTATGGCTTCATTAATGCGGGGCTAAAACTAGGCCACACTCATTCCTTCCACCTGGATGGTTGTGCGAACGCCAGCCCATCAGGCTTCTGATTGATCCTTAGCCTACTACTCAGCAGTTGTGCTCTTATTGGAGGTCTAAGGCTCTGCATTCTGATTGGTTATGGCGGGAAATTTGTTTTTGTATTCTAATAAGAGAGCCCTAATGCTAACTGGTAAGACTGGTGTAGGACTTCGAAACTTTGTTCTCGGCGTTTCGCCCTTCTGTCGTGATCGTAACTTGTTCGGTGGCCTTCCAACATTGTCGTGACTCTTGGCGGGAAATCTGACACACGCACACACACGCGCCCGCACGCGGTGCGCGCGCACACTCATTTGTACTACAACTCAAATTAAAGTGTGACGTCGTTGCAGAGTTTTGCATACATTGATAAAAACAACTAAATTAGTAAAAAGGGCTATAACAAAAGGTGTATACATTATAATCTAAAATATACATGTAAAATTAAAATCACTGGGTTTAAAATATAAAAGATAATGATAAAACTATTAAAAGGACCAATAATTACAGCTATCATGTATTATAAACCAAAATATACCCAAGAAAAAAGACCGTTACATTGCATTATAAGCTAAAATATACCTAAAAATTAAAAATGACAGGGCTAAAATATAAAAGGTAAGGTATGGGGACAAGGATGGTCACGAGGCTGCTGAACAGATTATTAACACTGGGGCACGACCGTAAAGCTATGTGCAAGTCACGTAACCATAAGGAAGCGTGTCATAACAATCCTCCTTTCGGCGACGTTTACTGTATTGCCCCTGGTAAATCTTGCTCTCTGGCCTTGATGCAACTTCTTCACGGTCTGTTTGCGCTCGATGCCATCTAACACTAAAGCCTTAAATGTATCAAAAGGAATAATCTGTGAATTTTTATAGTTTAAGGTGATGCCCTTAGCTTTACAGACGGTTGTGTATTCATTTTTAATTGTAGAGGATACCTTGTACGCGTAATTCTTAGGACCGGCACTTACGAACTCCGTGATTCTACTCCTGACTCCGTAGGCCTCCACCCTGTCGGTCAGGTCATCCAGGAAATCACCAGCAGGTGGAGCCCACTCACCGGGACTTTGCGTAAAAATCACAGTCTGTATCAAAGTACAGAACACGTTCGGCAAAGCTCTTCCAGGTAGCTGTACAGCAACAGGCGAGCATTGGCGGTTGTGTACGCCGCCCAGACGACATTGACAGTATTGAGCTGCTCTACCTCATCATAGGGTCTAATCCAGTTTACTACCATAACTTCCTAATTTTGTTAATGGGTAAAGTGAACTTCACCTCCTTTGAAGGATCGATCATAATTTTGAAAAATTCGTGCGGTTCAGAAATAATGCTGGTTTGTGTTAAATTCTCTCTCTGATCAAACTTGCCCCAAAATGAATCTAAAAGTAATTTTGAAATATATCTAAGTCCAGGATTAGCGCAAATTTTGTTTTTGTCCAATTGGACCCCCTCCTCCCGTTCCAAATATTCGCGGATATACGGATCCTTCGATTCGTTGTTACACCGCGAAAGCCAGTCCAAGCATGTTTGTTTGATCTTGAGGAAGTTATCGACGTAACCCGAGAAAAGACCGGCGTAGTCCCACACTTCTAGGACTCGGTACCCTAATTCTATAGCCTTTCGAAGTTCGCCCGCAACGTAAGTTCCAGTAAATTTACGTTCGTCCTGCGTATGTGTCCATGCAGGAACATGGTTTCAGCACAGGTTCTACACAAGACGGATATTAATTTACCGTGCATCTTAAGTAGCAAGACAGGATGGTACTAATCCGTTGGAGGTAGCACACTACACTTCATAAGGCTCTCGATAGTGTTTCATCATAAAAAAATACGAAACTTTCAAGATTTGGCCCCAATTTCAAGATCAATCCGTCTCACATAAAACAGAGCTATGCTACAAATGGATTCATGGTCTGGAACCATGTGAAAACTTAATCTTTTGGACTATGGTTACATAGAAAAAATTATTTTAATTCCACAGGTGAGAGATGATCCAAGGGATCCTGAAGATTTTCCTTCAGAGAAACGGTATGTCCCTGTAGAAGATTGGAAATAATGTGTTGACTTTTGTAAACGTAAAAGTAGTGTTTTGGTCCAATGCTAGAACCCTCATACATAAGTAAGTTAAAGTAGTAGTGGTATACTTTGAATATTTAGTTTAATCTGTTGGTACTATGTTATTGATTAGCATGCACCTACTCAGCAACTTCATTTTTTGAATTTGAAACGGTATACTTTTTGCACATAATTAGCAAATACATTTTTACATCTGAATAGATATACTTTTATCTTTTTGAATCAAATTTTTACGAGACGGTTCCATATTTAAAAGTATGTTATATTTCAAAAACTACGTGATTTTACAAAAAAAAGTGTAATCCAATGTATTTACCTTCAAAAAATGAGTAAAACGTTCTTTAAAAAATTAAAATCGGACCAGTGAGTAGAGAGATATACTGAAATGAAAAATCTAGCAACATGGCGGCCATTATTAAATATGGCGATAAAACGACCATGATCTATACCATGTGACCATGTTTTTAAGCTCCCGCAGGTGTTTAATAAAGCTCCGCGCAAAAAATTAGGGGAACTGCACACGTGACATGGGGTAGCCCCCGTACTATTGCTTAAAAAGATCCCACGTGATTAGTGAATTATATTCTCTATGTAATTTAGTGCACCTACTTTCATTAAGTTTTGAAATTATTAACGCAGATATATACATGTTCTGTGTTTGCGTGGGTTCCATCTGTATATAACAATCTCTATGTCTTGTCTTATCTCTTCTTCGTTATCTCCATGTAATAAATCAGTACATTTTAGGTTCTTACATTTTATAACTTATTTAAAAATATACTCTGTGACATAAAAAATGCAAAATGTTTAACTAGTCAAATGTAGTAATTGATTAAAATTACAAAGAAATTAAACAAACGATAAAGCCATTTTTTATTAATTATATGTTGGACCACCCCTATTAGTTTCACACTCCCGCGCCCTTCTTGGCATGGATTCCAACAGATGGTCGATTTCTTCCTGAGTTATTGCATCCCAGGCAATCTGTAATCCAAGCCGGAGAGCTTCCAGTGTCTGTGGCAGATTGGCTAATTGCTTGAATATTCTACCCATAATGTTCCACACATATTCGATGGGCGAAAGGTCGGGAGTTCTGGGTGGCCACTGCAAGATATTGACCTTAGCCTCTTCGAAGCGCTCCATAGAATGCCTTGCAATGTGGGGATGGTCATTATCCTGTTGGTAACTCGGGTCCTCCAGCTTCTGGAGGAATGGAAGGATATGGGGTTCTAACACTTCATCAACATATCAGTGGGCATTCATATTGCCTCGGTTGAATACCAACTGAGACCTGATTCCATAAACAATAGCACCCCATACCATAATCCCCACAGTGTGGTGCACATGCCGCACAACAGAAAACTGCACATTGTGACGTTCTCCACGTCTACGTCGGACCGTCATGCGACCATTCTGCATTCCCAAGAAGAATCGGGATTCGTCACTGAAGACAACCCCATGCCATTTCACGTCCCAATCCAGTCGCAAGGCACACCACTC
This sequence comes from Vesta saturnalis, assembly GCA_036346205.1. NCBI lineage: Eukaryota > Metazoa > Arthropoda > Insecta > Coleoptera > Lampyridae > Vesta > Vesta saturnalis. The sequence goes on along the minus strand of JARFJB010002319.1, from coordinate 542,518 downwards.
CAAACGTTGCTGTCGATGACGAGCAGTCAGCGGAAGCACAAGATGTGGTGGATAGGACTGCAATCCAAAAGCTCTAATTCGACGTAAAACTGTACGAAGAGTTACAGGACGTCCTTCGTTTCCAAACCATTGATCGGCTATTGATTTTGTACTCGAGAATCGGTCTCTTAATGCAATTAATCGGAGTTGGCGGCCCTGGGCCACGTTTGTCTTTCTTGGCCGTCCACTTTCTCTTCTACGACGTTCTTGACCTTCTCTAGACCAACCTTGAGAACACCGTACTACACAGGATTGATTACGGTTTTACCAATTTCTCTGAATGAAAAACCACCTTCACGTAAGCCAATAATACGAATTCACTCAGTTGTTGATAATTTTCACGTTGCCGTACTCTAGGCATAATCGAAGCCTCAAAATGCAAAGAAGAACACAAAAGCAAAAGAATTGCAACCAAAAATAATTTCGATTGTTACAACAAGTAAAACGTCAAATTTTCCATGGCTACTGGATTATTTTGAATGAAATTTTAATCAATTACAAATTTGGTCCAAAAATTCCAACGCCATCTTGGTGTTGCATTTTTTATGTCACAAAGTATAATAATCATTCGTTTAGTTAGCCTTAAAATTTTATTTGTCAGTTGTTTATGAATTTAATACCTGGCAATTTTGTTCATACGTTACCCAGTTTGATGCAATAATTTGTACTTAGTACAAGTATGATCGGTTAATTATCAATTTTGATGTATTTTATTTCTAATAAAGGGTGCAAACGTTTAACCCAAAAATTTTAATTAAATCTGGTTTACTTTAATGGCATCTTAACTCAGTTATTAAATTTTTTTAAAAATTCAAAAGTTGTGTGTAAGAATGATTAAGGTATTTGCAACTAACTAGGCGACTCGCAAAACTGAGTTTCCAGATCAGTTATGGAAAATCTGGAAACGTTCTTGTTATTTAAAAAGTGGATATTTATTTGGTTAGACGGACTAATATACGATTGTGTGTCTCGACGGACCAATATATATATTTTTCCGTCTAGGCAGGCAATTACATATTTGTCCGTCTGATACGGTATAGGTATCCGAAAATACCAGTTTACTCAAGTGAATAATAATGCTTAAAATAAGGAAAACCTCATTATACAGAACCCCTACACAAAAGCCGCAAGGAGAAATGTACTTCTCACAACCTGGTTACCCCTGGAGTAACGTTAGTACAGATCTCATCGGACCTCTACCGCGTTCCAAGAAGGGACATAAGTTTATACTGGTTTTCCAGGACCGGTTAACCAAATGGGTTGAGATCAAGCCACTCCGAAACGCCACCAGTCCTCAACGTGGGGCTTTATGTAACGCCCTTTTCGTTGAATGAAATTGACTTTACTTTATTTTGCTTCGGAACTAGCTCAATCGGTTCTTGTTATTGCAAGAAGGGGGTGGTTCGTTTACATCAGGTTGATTACTCTATTAAGTTAGCCCACACTGATCCATAGACTTATAAGGGTTATACGTATATTGTCCTATTTTTTACAATACTAAATATTCACACTTAACTAGCAACGGTAACACGTATACAGAAATGAAATAAATTTAACAGTTAATGGCTCAAATTAAAACGTTACTCTCGACTGGATGGGGATTGGGTGGTTTCGTCCTTCTTCAGGTAATACTAACGGCCGTGGTCTTCCCTTTACTCTTTCCTCTGAATTTTCTGTGAAAATATAGTTAATAATGGCGGTTACACTTGAAAATGACCCAGTTTACGTCCTATCTTAATCTTAATTAAAATTACTTATCAAAAGAACTAAATAAGTATTTTGAAACCGGTCCTGTCTTTTGCAAGGGCTACGGGAAGCTGGAAATATCGTTATGCCGTTATTGAATAATGGACAGCAGGTGCTGGGTGATAAGATAGCGCAGGTATCACGATATTCCAGTACTACTCGCAATTTAAAACATAAACACCGACAAAAAGCAACTATGTATCAAGAGAATCAACAAAAGAACACAGTTCACAATGAAAGGCCTTTCACGAATTTCACGAACTTCACCTGTATGGTTGAATTGTTAAGTATTACAATTTTTTTAGATTCGATTTGACAGTACTTTTTAGTGACAGTTATTTTATTAAAACGCCTTCTCTTCATATTGTGTTGAATTGTAGGCATACATGAAATGAATCTTTTAAATCCAGATATCTCAGAAATGGTTGCCCAAATCAACTCTTACCAGGTATACATTTTTAGTTGAAAGACGTTGGAGAATAAGAATTTTGATTTAAAAGGTAAATACATTGTGGCTCAAAAAAGTTATGTCGTTTTAAATGTATGCATAGTACCGCATGTGGCATCCTCTAAATTTTACATTGAAAATAAAAGCAGATTTTAATTTTCCAGCCCCCCCCCCCCCAGCCGAATGGCAATACACCAATTATTACAAAAATTATTTATGAAAAACTAAATCCAAATTGTACTTTTACACTCTGTATCTCCGAAATCAACCACTTTTAGACTGAGGTAAGTCGGGTTAGATCGTCATATTTTAGCCTCAGGAATTAGTGGTAGCATTTTTTCCGCACCTTTTAGAGACACCCTGTGTACGTATGTATGTATGTATGTATGTAACTTAGAAGATAAGTTTAAATACGAAAGTTGTCTATTTTTATAAGCTGCATAATCTAAAAATAGTTTGGTTTCTACAGGGTGTAATATAAAAGCGGTACAATATAGAACTTTTGATTTTTAAATAGAACACCCTATATATTATTTCTTTATTATCTCCTTATAATTTTACATCTTTTTTATAAGAATTACTTACAAGCTAAATCTTACAGTTTTGGGATATTTGTAAAGTTAACTAAAAACTGACATTTTTATGTAGTAATTCAAGTAGGCGTATCTTAGTAATTTTAAAGATAAAAAATAATCTTTGGCATAGAATTTATTCATGCATGAGCTTACTTTAATCTATCAAAATTGGATTTCAATATACACGGTAATCCAAAAATTAATTCAATAACATAAATTTGAAAATGATAATATGATATCTTCATATATGCACACCCTATATTTTTTAATGCCTTGTCTTCGTCTATTAATCGCCTTTCATTTCTATTAAATATGTTCTATACCTATCTCTAATAGTTCGGAGATCTTTAAGTTTGTTCAATTTTTTCGTTGATAACACTGATGAAGAGTAACATTAGTCGGTCAAAGCAAGCTGTGGATACATAAGAAACTATAAAATCGATAAAATATTAACTGAAATACATAAATTGTAATTATAATAAATATTGTATGAAACCACCATTTTAAGAGATATTTGAGATGTTTTTAAACGATTCATCGTAAAATTAAACAATTTAATCAAAAGAGCGTAAAACAAAAGATGAACGAAAACAAATGAAGAAATCAAACTTGTCAAACGGTGCTAATATTTGTGTAGTATTGTATGCTTACTTCCTAATTACAAAATGAATTTTTCGGAAGAAGAACTTGTTAATCTGATTTACGTCCTTGGTGAAAACGATAAAATTGTCTTTTGGCTCATCGAATTTATAAGAAAAATTTCCAATTGCACGACACCCGCAAGTAGCATTTGCAAGATTGAAAAAGCGTTTCGAGCAAACAGGCAGTATTCATTATGAAGACAATTTAGAACGAGAAAGAATCGCAATTAGCGAAGGTAATGAACATTTAGTTCTTTAATCCGTGATTGAAAATCCTCACGTTTCTTGCCGACAATTGGAATTAGAAGTTGGAGTTTCAAAACATCAGTCAATAGAATTATAAAAATATAAATATCATCCATACCATGTCCAAGAATTAGACGAGGATGACTTCGTTAATAGATTAAACTTTGCAATTGGGCCATAAATAAAAATTTAGAAAACCCAACTATTTTAGCACGATCTTATTTACTGATGAAGCTACTTTCCATAAAAATGGATACATTAATAGACATAATTTCCATTATTACGATACTGAGAATCCCAGATTTATAATTCCTGTTGATCATCAACATTACTGGTCACTTAATGTTTAGGCCGGAATTATTGGGGAAAGAATTATAGGACCATATTTTTTTGAAAACACGGTCAATGGAGATTAATTTTTAAACTTCTTGCGCAACGAATTTGAAACTTTTATTGAAGATTTACCTTTACAAACCCTCAGAGAAATGTGGCTGCAATTAGATGGCGCTCTTCCGCACTTTAGCAGAAACGTTAGAAACTATTTAAATATCCAGTTTCAAAACAAATGGATTGGAAGAGGAGGCCGATCTCCTGGCCTGCAAGATCATCTCACGACAAGGCTCTTTTTTCTTTGGGGTTGGATTCAAGAAAAAGTCTATCAAACTCCTCCAACGACTGTGGATGATATGAAGGCAAGAAATAGAGACGTCATTCAAAATATAAATGTTTCCACGTTACGAAAAATTTGTCGTTTATTCAGACTTCATGTTTGCCAGCAACATTTATTATAATTTTAAGTGTTTGTACTTCAGTTAATATGTTTTGGTTTCTTATGTATTCATAGCTTGCTTTGACCGACTAATGTTACTCTTCTTCAGTGTTATCAACGAAAAAAATTGAACAAACTTAAATATCTCCGAAACTATTAGAGATAGGTATAGAACATATTTAACAGAAATGAAAGCCGACTAATAGACGAAGACAAGGCATTAAAAAATATAGGGTTTGCCATTTAAAAAATGAAGTTACCGCATTTTCAAATTTATCTTATTGAATTAATTTTGTGATCACCATGTATATTGAAGTTCAATTTTGACAATAGATTAAAGTAAGCTCATGTATGAATAAATTCTATACCAAAGATTATTTTTTATCTTTAAAAATAACTGAGATACGCCTACTTGAATTACTACATAAAAATGTCAGTTTTTAGTTAACTTTGCAAATATCCCAAAAACTGTAAGATTTAGCTTGTAAGTAATTCCTATAAAAAAGATGTAAAATTATAAGGAGAATCGAAAAATAAAATAATATATAGGGTGTTCTATTTAAAAATCAAAAGTTCTATATTGTACCGCTTTTTTATTACACCCTGTAGAAACCAAACTATTTTTAGATTACGCAGCTTATAAAAATAGACAACTTTCGGATTTAAACTTATCTTCTAGGTTTAATGGCTAAGGAGCTATCGACCGAATACACACTATTGGGACACCTGTATATATATATATATATATATATATATATATATATATATATATATATATATATGGCACGCAAAGAGATGTTCTCTATACCTGTTATCTACCTGCTTGAATATGGATGTTTCACAAAATTTTCGCTTGAAAAATATCAGAAAAGTGAAAAAAAAATAAAAAGTAGGTAGACAGCTTAACGTCGCGAACTCAACCGTACATGGCGTTTTACAAACATCCCATTGTCGTCCATATGACTCCACTCTTGTAAAAAGAACTCCAAGAGGGTGGTTTGGTATCGGGGTAAACGCAACGAAAGTTCAAATTTGTGGAATAGCGTTTTATGGACGAGCGTAACGCATTGTATAAACTGTGGTGTATTTAACAAACATAACCACTATTACTGAGCCGTAGAAAAACGTAGATTATGGAAACAATGTAGAATGTAAACTCTGTTTGGTTTTAATGTTTGGAGTATAATTTATGGTCAAAAATCCTGTTTATTTCCTTTGATTCGTCCGCTTTACAGTATTGTTAGTTTTCTAAAATAAATCTATTAATTGGATCTTTCATTTATAAAGACACATTAATTGGATTAAAGTATCTTCTTATGTTGCAAAAGCAAGTAGTTGCTGCTAATGAGTTAAACATTTCGTGGTTCCAATAGGACTGTTCTGCTCATAATGCGAAGGAAGTAAAAGTACTTCTACGAGTATTTAAGAAAGATCATACCCAATAGAGGCACCATACGATGACCTGCCAGGTCTCCCTTAGTATACTGGACTTTTATTTATGGGGACATAAAAAAATGAAGTACCTATAAGAATTTGATCGCCCTGAAAATATATTAATAATCGACCAATGTGTACGAGGCGTACTTACAAATCTAAATCGGAATACAAATAACACGTTACCAGAAGTGTATTAAAAAAATGTCAAAAATATATTGACAAAAATGTTCGACATTTTAAACAATCACATTTTAAAACATTATTTTGTTAGTTACTGTTTTTCTTAAAATATTAAATTCTGTTATTTGTATAATTTAACACACACACACGCGCACGCACGAACGTTCGACCGCCCGCCCAACCACCACCCGCCCGCTCAAAATATTAAAGTGGGGTGCTGGCATCTTTAACCCCTGCTTAAATTTGTACCCCTCGAAATACGAAGGAAAAAAATGGTACAAACCGGTACAAACGAAAACGAAACAGTATCCGCTTCCTGATTTTGAAAATCTCTATAAACGAGAAAGTTACCCCTTTAAAAAATTGGAAATTCGGTACAAAACAACCCCTTGAGGTACAAACAAAAGGAAAAATGGTACAATGCAGTACAATCGATGCTCTCTCGAATTCCGTCGAGAACGATAAAAAATATTAAAGTGGGGTGCTGGCATTTTTAACCCCTGGTTAAATTTGTACCTTGAAATACGAAGGAAAAAAAATGGTACAAACCGGTACAAACGAAAACGAAACAGTATCCGCTTCCTAATTTTGAAAATCTCTTTAAACGAAAAAGTTACCCCTTTAAAAAAATTTGGAAATTCAGTACAAACCAACCCCTTGAGTTACAAATAAAACGAAAAATGGTACAATTAGGTACAAACGATCTTCTCTCGAATACCGCCATGAACGATAAAAAATATTCAAGTGGGGTGCTAAGATTTTTTAACTCCGGGTTAAATTTGAACACCTTCAGGTACAAAAGGTAAAAAATGTGGTACAAACGGGTACAAACTATTATAAATCAGATGCAGTCAGAATAATTTCATTATTTTAATGTAGCTAACAACCATTACGATGATCAAACTATGAGCACTATTAAATTACTAACATAATTGTCTAAAACTTTCCCTATTTAACCGCCGTTCTATCCCTTACTGTTTCTGAGATCCCAATATATGCCCCTTCCAATTTCAGGCGCACTGTATATACAGATTGTATCTATTTTTTTGGAAAGATAGGAAACAGATGAGTACAACAAAGACACTACATGAACGATAGAGAAACATTATAGAGTTCGTTGAAAATAAATTATATACCCATGGATATTATTAAATTTAAGGTAATGTCATTGTACCGCATCTGCCAGGTTTAATTGAAAACAGATATGTAGTTTTCAGGTTTACAATAAATTCAATTTATTAGAATGACTTACGTACTGAATGAAAAAGTACAAATCATCAAATGGATTTATGGGGATAGTTCAATTCAAATTATAATACAAATGCAACAAATTCATTCGTAAATTATTTGAAAATTTTGTGTAAAATCGAATTTTACATGTTTTAATACGACGAATGGTTTATTATTTTGTGCCGCTTTTAATGTAAATACATACGTATATGTGTCACATGCAATTAAATGATATCACATAATAATGTATGTTTTTGACATGATTAATTAAACTTTGTAAAATGCACGGACAATCTAATTATCCATCTTTCCCCCTTCAACCACTTATTCCTATAGTGTGTCCTTGTTACACTCATTGCTGTTTCCAAAAAAATGGAGACAATCTGTATATCGATTATAACAAAACAAAAGCTCAATATTTTTATTATGATTATGAATGATTAATTTAGATTTTTTCAGACTATGTAGATTGTTTATTATGTATCCTGTTTGTTATTTATATAATCCATTAATTTATTTATTTGTTGCAGAAAATGTAGGTAAAGTACACAGGAAGAATTAGATTCGAAATCTTCCATGAAACAATAACTGCCGCAACTAATTGTAAACAAATTCATAGTGATGACCGAATAAGAGGATTTTTCAAACACTCTTCAAAATATCATACTGTTATTAAATAAAGAAATTAACTGGTAGTTTATTACCAATTTATTTAACACGTATCTGATGAAATTAATTACTACTACATAAAGAGTTAATGTTTGAACCGAGTTTGAATTAGAGTAAAAAGTTACAATAAGCAGCAGTATATTACAAACCGCCCCATGAAACCTTCCTGCAAGGTTTGTATACTATTATAAATACAATATTATATTATCAATATAAAGCAAAGTAAGCTGGGCGTGAAAATAAACACATAAAATTATAACTGTTGTAGGTAGCGGCCCGCGAAAATGTTATTATCGTAATACACGTTTGTCAAATGGCCATTGTTACCGCGATAGAAAATATAATTAGTGGATTTTTAATATTTTGATGATACGTCGTAATTTGCTAATGTTTTCGGAATATTTTTATTTTATGGTTTATGTAAGAAATATAGGAATGTATGTAATTGATATGTGCGTAAAGGTTGAACAGAAAAAAGGAAACATATATTAGGGTAGAGAAACAGGTGTTCTGCCGAAACTGTCGTGACGAATTGTTGAAAATTTATATACGCGCGCTCCTGATGTAAAAATGTAACTAGTTAGTAATTAATTACTAACGGTACACACTGCAATCAAAGACGTCTTTGTTTGGTACTTGGAAACTCGAGACCTAAATGTAGGGTTTGTTACGGACGAATGCATATTTTTAAAATTAAGATGTCGTGCAATAATTAATATGAAACTGTTCCAACCTAAATTAATGTTTCTTGTTTTATCACTTTTCAAAGACGGGGGTTGATTTTCGGGAGTAGACATGGTTAGTGGAAACCAGAGGGAAGACAGTTGCTGTTGAAATTTTAATTGATCCGGACGCTTTGACTTGTTTTAATTAGAAACTCCCATTGTACACAGTTTGTCTTTAAAATATTTCGTGCGTGTACATTTTCTTTTGAATTAGCCAATACTAATTTGTCTTTTCTTTCGGGTGTTCGTTATAATGTGTTTATCAAATATTAATCTATACATAACAGTCTCCCTTTTTGAAGTTAAACCGCGTATGTTAACGATTTCTGTCTGTGATCAATTAAATCAAGTGTAAGTACAAGCCTATGTAACCTATTAAGAATCGATCATTGTCTTGCAAAGGTATCATATTCGCACGCAGGCTCATTAAGCTGAAATCTGCTAAAATAAACGACAGTACAGGGCTCTGCCACTCTTGTATTTGTATGAATTAGCATTGTTGTTTGTTGTTTATATTTATATTTGTATAGAGGTGGGCTGGTGAACGGGTACATGATACCGCTTGGTTATTAATTGTAAAAGGCAATTGCCAAGTGGGTACACACTCCCGGGTCCAGATAACCTTTAAACACCTCGAATTTTATTTTCATTGTTGTATATTTTGTATAACCTGAGAAACGGGTGCTGTATTTTTCTAACGAACTCAAACGTATATACCGGCACGATGTTATGATCTATTTATAACTTACTCTTATAAGGGTTTGTTTTGTGTCAGTTTGTTAAGTAGAATTTTTTGCCTGCAAACTAATTTCTCTTTATGTGCAATTGATTGTAATTTTTCGTAAGTATTTTGTGCTTTAGTATTCACAATTCATAATTGTGTACGTGTAAATTCCTTGTCTATTTTGCTTTGTCCTTGCCTTAACCTTATTATCACCTGTGCAATTTTTACTGTTGTATTTTATATGTACCGTAATTTGCTTTATTGTTTTATGTGCTTATTTACTTAAAGACTGGCATAATTTGTTTTAAGGAGCCACATGTTTGGTATTACGATTTTTATTCTGATTGTTTATAACACAATTGAGGGTGTGACTACATGTTTTCTTTAATTGTGTTTATGTGTAACTAAATTACTTTTTATTTATTGTTCTCTTAATGTTATAATTTTGTACGCACTTTAATCTGATTTAATGGTGTTTTGTTATATATTTGACCCTTTCATTGGTTTTTTTGTGTTACTTGATTTATTAATGTACTTGTACAATTACTTATTTATGAATAAAGTGGGTTTTATTGGTGGTTCTTTTCCACAATAGTATATTAACGGGCTGAACCACCATTGCGCAAAGCTCGTTAATTTTAATTTGAGTAGTTTAATTTTTTACCTGCCTCACATGATGCAAGCCTATCTAATTCAAATAGCACAGCGTACCTACCACTAGACGGCCACTTAAATTAAATATCAGACTTGCTAATAAATTATAATCTTTTAATTATTGTCGGGAAAGTCCATGTAAGCCAAGCAATTAATTTGAATAATAGTAACATTATTGTCAGTAAAGCCAAGATAAATCACTTAGCGATTGTTTTGTTCTTGAATTTGCATTCTTGCAAATAAGTTCAAATTACACTTTTCAGGGTACCTGGGGGACACTACACTGTAAAAATTGCAAAACATTTTAACTATGAAAATCTAAAAAATATGAAACCCCAAAAAAAGATTCATTAATTAATTGTAATGATTATAAGATTAGTTATGCAACCTTCACCATAGGTATGACATAATTTTCGGGGTATGTGATAATTATGTCCGGTTAGTTTCATTATTCTCAGTTAGTTTCAGTAATAATCTAGTTCCCAGCTATTGTCATGTCATGAAATTTACCGATTACAATATGATTGGGAATAAACATATATTAACGTGCGTATTAATGCTCTCTAGAAAAATAATCAGAGTTAATATACTGTAACGTGTAATTTGAGACACTGAATTTTGTTAGTACGATTTTTGAGATTCTTATGCCTGTTGTTAGGCAACACACTTTGCACTCCAATTTGGGAACAATAGAAGTATCTATCTTCGATTTTTCTTAGACAACGTGGCAACAGTGCATCTATTTGGGTACAATTTCTAATAAATTTAAATCGTGATAAGGCCGAATTTTATTCGTTAGAAAGAAACATGTGACATCTTTTCTAGTTTCTGTTGTGAGTAACGAACACCATTTTAAGAAAAACGAAAATTGTTGCGTTGTAAGAAATTTTAGATGGTCAAGATTTTTATGTAACGTCTATAAAATTAAGATTTCATAGAAATTATATACAGTGGATACCGGTTTTACATTCTTTTCCATATTTAAATTTGATACTGCATATTTGTAGAACTCGTTTCGACGGATTTAAAAAATTTCTTAAAAACCGTTATCATTGGATCAAAAGATTTCTTCCTCTGATTGTGATTGTGGTCCTTTCGTCGCTCTTCAGTTCAGTCAATGCTGTAAAGATTATCCCACCGCTATGTGAACTACTCCTTTACACCTGGATAAGAACATCCGATTAACAGTTCTACGTGACGACTGACGATCGAGCAGGTTCTACACAAGTCCGCAGGAAGATAACTCGGTTCTTGCTAAAAGAACATTAAGCTTAAATGACGTAACACACACGAACACTCCTTTTACCATCGATTGATTGGTGAGTCCTAAATGTTTAATTACTCCATATCGGTACTCTGGATCGACAGACAATTGTTTTAAGTGCAAATTCGACCTACATTATAAGCGGTTCGTTAAACGAATTAGAGCGGTAAACATAACACGATTTCTTATTAGTGTGTTCCCCATACATGGAAATTAGACATTACTTTGGGGTTATATCTAGCGAGGTTATGTTTCTGAAATTATAAAATGTTTACTTAAGATTGAATTAAGAGGTACTCTCATTCGTACTTAATCAAGTATTCACTGTTCCTTTATTACTTTGATTTCTTCAGTACTTTACTGAGAACACTTTACTAATTAAAATTTGGGAATGTTAATTGTATTAGAAACAGTTGTAGTCAGTTACATCTCTGATCACTGTGAAGTTACTCCTGTATTTAAGATAAGCCATTTACACAGGAGATCCGCCTTCTAATCAAAGACTGATGTGCTTGTAAATTAAAACGCTTTATAATGGGTGATTCAAATAATGAGTAAATACTGCTAAAAATTAAATTGTTGAATTTACGCTTTGTACTCTTTCATCTGCTATGTATTAATATCTAAACTTCAATTGTTACGTTCTAACAAACGTTATCATAAATAGGGGAGCTATTAGTAATTCATGAATGTGAATATTTTAGCCTTCAGCTGGAATTTTCTTAATTTTTTGTTTGCTGGGTAAAGCTTTAGCGTTTGTGAACATTAAAGCAAATTCTAATTTATGCTTGTAGTTTTGTGGTTAACAATAGTAGCAGACTATCATTTTTATGTGCGTTGCTTGCAAATTTTCCTTTACTTTATTTTTGTGCATTGCTCATTAATTATTTTCAGATTTAAACCTTTTTATGCAATGCTAGACATCTGGCTGATATTGTTGGTTATTTATATGTAAGTCAGGTTATGGTTCGGTTGATTTAAAACCAAGACGGCGTTGTAAGGAGAGCTCTTCCTACGACTACGGTTTCATTCCTTTAAGTTGCATTTATTTTGGGTTATGCATTTTGTTTCTAGATTCAACACTGGATATTACACTGTGCATAAAAAGCGTTGTTTCATTATACTATATTTTGATTCCATCAAATTTTGCTTTCTTTATTTTATTTAGCTGAAGAGCTAGAAAAAGGTAAATGTGGTACTAATCGCGAATTTTTTTTCACATTGGGGGGGCGTTGTTCGAATGTTTATTTACTATACCCAATAAGTTGGGATATTCACAGTAGTATGCCTACAGCGAGTTTATGTTAACCTTTTGTAATAGATTTATATTTTGGGGTTTATTAGTATCAATACTGATTATATATACAACGATTAAACCGATTTGTGTTAATTTACTAATGATAGTTTTCTTTACTACTGCGGTTTAGGAGCGATATCCTAACCGGACCTATTCTCTTTTTGGGCTGTGTCCAACCGTATTTTTTTTCTGTAGCGTCTCTCTTACTGTATTGTAGCCCTTTTCTTGATCTTAGGGCGATATAAACATAAATCAATTGGTGCCCTTTTAGTTTCTCTGTGTACCTACGCCAACCACAAGCCCACGCATCCAAGTGCCTAACCAACCGATTGAGCTTCCGGCCTGATTCTTTCTAGCTGTTACGGCACACCTTTTACTTTTCCTACGACCGTGCCTTTGTGCATGTAACAATACTAATTGTAACTTTATTTAAGTACAGTAAATAATAAATTAAGAAATGAAACCCAAATGCTCAAGTATTTTAAATTAAAACTACTATATTTATTTTCGGGTGCTTGACATTTCTGTCTTTTAATTCCTAAGAATTTGCCCCAATAACCTGTAGTTAGCACAGGTAACAGGTGCTTAAAAAACTACACTTTAAATGAACTGAATACATATTCTCAGCGTTATTACATAAAAAAAAAAATTAGTGGTTACATAAAAACTATGCAGTTTAAACCGCGACAGCTTCTTTTTAAAATGGTTCTTGATTAAAAAATTTTTGATCTATCGTCGACTGAAAGTTACACAATTCATGTAGTTGCCATTGTTTTATCAGAGTGTTGTGGAATATAATTTTATCTTAATCTTTTCAGTCTTGAAACCGCAAACTGACATTTCCCTACAGCCCATTAGATAATTAACCCTTGAAAAATCAATGCCGTTCGCGAACATTTCCTTTCGTTTTCAAGTAATCGCTTAGTTCTTGACAATTTTCACTTTCATTTATGTAATTAGTTTGGGTTATCTAATTAAATCTAGTTAATAAGAAAATAAGAGTTTGTAGTCATGTTAAATATACGAGGTTTTCTAAAATTTGTACTTGCATTTAGAAGCAACAAAGGCAATGTTACAAATATGTTAACCACTTGACTTTTTTGTTTTTTGCCCTTATATCGCGCTGTTTTTACTTTCTTATGCGCGAACCCGAAAGCTTTGTTTTCTTGAGTTTTCAACGTTTTGCGCATTTTCAACATGATGTGAGTGCAGGGGATTCATTAAGCGTGGCGACCGGCTGTATGTCTTCGAATTTGAGGAAAAAATTCTTATAATAAAATCGACCCTTAGTTTACCGTTAGGTGGCGAACTTACAGAATATAATTGCATTTTTACAAAATATTCCCTAATTTAAGTTGGTAAAGGTATCAATTTTAAAAACTACTGTCGTCATTGTCCAACCTTCGTTGAAGTCATTTTCTATATAACCTATTCAGAAGTGGTGGTGGAAGTGTTCTTTCGTTAACTGTAACGTCCATATGCCTGTATCGATTTTCAGAAACGTAGATTCTATGCAAAGAGTATTAAAGGTAGATTGCAGAAACAAATAACAACAACACTTATCTGGTTTTTGCTCATTTTACTGCATTATATAAATATGCACTATTTCGAATACTCGGTCCCGCTAACATGACCCTTGTAGGTTATGAACAGCCACGCCACTATCCGTCTTTCGTACATATTTATTTTGAGTTCTTAAACAATACGACAACTTAGCATGCAAAGCTACACCATAAAAATAGCAAGGGCAAAACAAATAGACTGAACCGAGTTCCGTTCGAGTAACGAGAAGCAGAGGTGAAGTACTAGCGACCTGAGGATGGCAAATTTGCCAAAACGTCGTCGTAATAATAGAAGTTCTTATGAGAACTTCAACGATACACGAGAAGATAAACCGGAGAAGAATGTAATTAATAATGTAAATGGATGCAATTCTTGTGGAAACTTAAAACATATGTACAGGGTGGGCGAATTCGTAAATATCAAGATATTAACATTTGATAATACGTACTTTTAAGTAATTTTGTGCTCTTTTCAACTCTCTGATTTTTGTAAATGGAACAACCTGAATGTTATTTTATAAATTGAAACCCTTATAAAATTCTGAATATGACACAATTTTTATTTTTAAAGCGATAAATAAGTTTTTCTGAACCATAAAAGTATAGTTGATCGAAGTTGATAGCTGAGAGGCGGAGCTAGCGATCTCATTAAAAAACAAAGAGCAGCAACGTGTAAAGTGATTTTTTAAATGGAACAACCTGAATTTTATTTTGTACATTATTTTGTGTTTAAATTGTGCAATGCATGGCCTACTACGACAATTTCTTTTATTGTTTCTAACTAACTAAATAAAATAGAAATAAAAATGGTGTCATATTCAGAATTTTATAGGGTTTCAATTTATACAATAAATTTCAGATTGTTCCATTTAAAAATCACTCTACTTGTCGCCGCTCTTTTTTTAATCAGAAAGTTGAAAAGAGCACAAAAATTACTTAGAAGTACTTATTATCAAATGTAAATATCTTGATATTAACGATATTGGCTGCTGTGTAATGCAAATTCGCCCACACTGTATATATATATATATATATATATATATATATATATATATATATATATATATATATATATATGTACAGTGTCCCATCGGTGTGACGACAGAAGATAGCTTCTCACCGAGGCGACATTTTAAAATTTGGTTTGCGTGAGACAATATATACAGGGTGTTTTTTTCGTTAATATTATAGGGTATAAGCTAAACGGTAAGAGATACAAAAAACTAAAATTTTTTTAGTGTTTAGTTTAATGGCGCAATCGGATCTACGCTAACTAAATTGGTTTCGAAGATACAGAGCGATTCTCAAAATCTGCCGGTTTTTATTATTTATGACTCGGTTATTTATGGAGATAAAAAAAGCTTTGGATACGAAAGTTTTATGACTTTTTACGTTGAATCCAGTGGCGTTCTTAAAAAAAATATAGATGTTTGATTTTTTGAGATATTATCAAAAGTAGCATTTTCTTAAATGGGACACCCTGTATCTGATAATCTCAAAAAATTGCATTTTTTCTTGAGATTGCAACAATATATAACACTTAATATTTTGCATTGTCCTAAATAGCTAAAATACTAACAAACATTTTTTAGTTGGCCATTAATTGAATGTTTCAAGCAATTGTTTTGTTTGTTTACATGTCATAAAATTCAGTAACAATTATGTATTGGTATTCTTATTTCGTTTCCGATTATATTTTTTAAAAAAGGTGATTAAAATGAATACTTTTCAAAATTATGAAAAATTAAATATGCTTGAGTGCTACATTGAGAGTAATAAAAATAAAGACGCAGCTCTAGACTTATATTTTGAGCGTTATCCGGAACGACGACAGCCAGAACAACAAATATTTGAAAGATTATATCACAATTTAAGTGAGTATGGATCATTTGGAAAACCAAGAAGTAAGATTTACAATAAGGCAAATAGAGCAAGAGATGAAATAAATACATTAGCTTGTGTTGCTGCTGATCCGACGATATCTAGCCGTAATATTGAGAAAGATATTGGCACAAGTAAATCTAAAGTTTTAAAAACGTTAAGAAAGCATAAGTATAAACCATATAAAATAAGAAAGGTTCATAACTTACATCCTGGAGATGAAGAGCGGCGTTTAACATTTTGTCATTGGTATTCGCAGCAGATTAATCGGAATCCCAATTTTTTTCAAAATATAATATGGACCGACGAGGCTTTTATATCTAGCGAAGGAATTTTTAATCGACATAATAATCGATATTGGTCAAACATAAATCCTCATCAGACGGTCGCCAGGATACAACAAGGACGGTTTGGGTTCCATGTATGGGTGGCGCTATATCAAAACAGAGTCCTTAACTACAGAATTTTTAATGAAAATTTTAATGCTCAAGGATACATCCAAATTTTGGAAGAATGTGTAATAATGGAGTTGGATAACATGCCATTAGCTGCAAGAAATAATGTTTATTTACAACAAGACGGTGCTCCAGCACATAATAGCCACATGGTAAGAGACTTACTAAATGTCAATTTTGGCGAAAATTGGCTTGGTACATATGGACCAAACAGATGGCCTCCGCGTTCCCCCGACCTGACGCCACTCGACTTTTATTTTTGGGGATCTATCAAAAATGAAGTCTATAAAACCCGAAGTAATACTGTAGAAGAACTCCGAGCAAATTTTATTAATTGCATCGGAAGAGTTCCAAATATTCAAATCTATAACGCCACTCATTCAGTTACAAGCAGAGCCCAAAAATGCATCAAGCAGAATGGAAGACAATTTGAGCTCCTTTTGTGATTAACCACCTGTGCTAATTGTTATATATAAGTATTTGAAATAATTACTGTTGAGTTGTTATAAATCTTTTCTTGTTTTTTGTAGTTGTTGTTTTAGTTTATTAATGTTTTATTATTGTTATTATCTGCAATTTTATTATGCCTATTATAAAATAAAGAATTGATTAAGTCCATGGCCAACTAAAAAGTTTTTTAGTATTTTAGCTATTTAGGACAATGCAAAATATTAAGTGTTATATATTGTTGCAATCTCAAGAAAAATGCAATTTTTGAGATTATCAGATACAGGGTGTCCCATTTAAGAAAATGCTACTTTTGATAGTATCTCAAAAATCAAATATCTATATTTTTTAAGAACGCCACTGGATTCAACGTAAAAAGTCATAAAAGTTTCGTATCCAAAGCTTTTTATCTTCATAAATAACCGAGTCATAAAAGATAATAAAACCGGCAGATTTTGAGAATCACTCTGTATCTTCGAAACCAATTTAGTTAGCGTAGATCCGATTGCGCCATTAAACTAAACACTAAAAAGAGAACGGGACACGTATCTTAGTTTTTTGTATCTCTTACCGTTTAGCCTATACCCTATAATATTAACGAAAAAACCACTCTGTACACCACGTGTCCACATTTTAAAATTATTTTCACTTCTACATGTTGTTCACATACAGAGTGTTGCACCAAACATATGTTTTTTAAATCGTACACCCAATATATTATGGCATTTTGGAAAGCCACATTAATGCTGATCTAATTGTTACCAAATTATATGGGGTTATTTTCAACCGTTCTCCCGATAGAGGGAGTTATTTGAAAAAAAGGGCTATACTTTGGACACTTGTAATCCCCAAAATATTTGAGATGTTCATAGCGGGTTTTCAGAGAAAATATATCTTTTAATGTAGATTCCATGTGACCCGTGGTAAAAACACGTGTATTCTAATAAGCGGGTTTTTAACTAAGGCAAAATTTATAAAAACTTTTTTTGAAATGCAACACCCTGTATATTTTGGTTTTGGTGAATGTAGATTTTCATAAGGTTTCTTACGATACCACTATTGTGTAGGTTAAAGAAAACACAAAAAGTTACAACGGTTTAAAATTTTTATTTTTATTGGACAGGACAGAATTTTAACACACTAACAATTGAAACGATTGAAGTGCAGCTTTATTTGTAGAAAGGGACGGAAATTTACAGTAAATGCTCAAAATATTCCCACCTTCCTGAACACAAACTTTAAGACGTCTTGCAAAATTTTCTTTAATCCTGTTTAACATTTGGGGGATAATATTTCTAAAAGCTGTTGATATGCAATTTTTCATGTCCTCCGCAGTTGTTGTTTCTTCATACACTTTCTGTTTTGTATATCCCCAGAGAAGGGGCGATCTTGCTGGCCATGAAATATCGTCTCCTCAACCAATTCATCGGTTTCCTAATCAGTGATTTAAGTAATGCCTTACGTTCCGGTGAAAATGGGCAGCCGCACCATCATGTTGAAGAAACAATTTCCGTGTTTCAAGATCAACCTCTTCCAGTAAAATGGGCAAATTGTGGTCTATAAATCTAAGGTACCGTTCTCTATCAAGTCGTTCGTGAAAGAAGTATGGCCCGATAACTTTATCGCCTAGGATTGCTCCCCACACATTCAGGAACCACTGGCGTACACAACATGGGGTTTCGTGAGCATAGTAATGCATATTATGCTTATTAACGACACCGATATTGTTGAAGGTTGCTTCGCCACTAAACAGAACTATATTCTAAAATTTGGAATTTCATCAATTTTGTTGGAGAAAATATTACAAACATTTATTCTTGACCATGAAGAGAATGATGCAAGCTTAGATGGTAGGGACAGTACTTGTATCTTCTAATTATTGTGTGAACCGAAGATTTGCTTATTCCTTGGTTAAGTTCAATTTGTCTTGTAGTTATATGCGGATTTTCTTCAATCGGTAACAAGATTGTAATTCGGCATCCTCATTTGTAGTATGCCGATTTTCATAGGATTTGGCCAAATATTTGGCGCTACAAGTTTGCTCAAACCATGTTCGTAAGTTTTCAAATGCTTCTAGTTTTGGAAGTGGGGCATATTTTTGTCTGTAAATTCTGGACGCCAAAAGACAATTTCTATCCGCTTCGCCCAAACTGTACACCATGTTCATAAGTAAAATTTCATTTTCAATCGAAGTGCAAAATAAATAAACAAGGATCAATAAACAACTAAGAATAAACATGGACGTAATCAAATTGACTTAATAAATATTATAAAACTTCAACAATTCGCTCTGTTAAATATCTAGTGATTATATTATTTGACACTTAATTTTCTTCCAAACCTACCGTGATTTTTACAAAAGGTGTAAAGACTGCTTGAGAATAATTTATGGTTACCTGATTGGAAAATGTACTCTACATAAAGCACGTGCTCTATTTTCGTAATATTTTCGTTTGTTCGGTTGAACAAAAAATAAGAATGCGTACAATAAGTAGAACAAATTACATACTGTTTGGATAAACACAGTTCAATAAAAATAAGAATTTTAAACCGTCTTAACTTTTTTGTGTTTACTTTAACCTATACAATAGTAGTATAGTAAGAAACCTTATGAAAATCTACATTCACCAAAAGTTTTGTAAATTTTGCCTTAGTTAAAACCCTCTTAGAATACACATGGTTTTTTACCACGTATAACATGGAATCTACATCAACAAATCTATTTTTCAGTGAAAGCCCGATATCAATATCTCAAATAATTTGGGGAACTATTTTATTTATAGACTCCAACTCCTTGGCTTGATTCATTCTGCAACTTTGCGTGTTTTCGTTTTGTGTGTTTCCGTTTGTGCGTTTTCGTATTTGCGTGTTTTCGTTTTGAGTGTTTTGGTTTTGCATGTTTTCGTATTTGCGTGTTTTCGTTTTGCGTGTTTTGGTTTTGCGTGTTTTCGTTATGTGTGTTTTCGTTTTGTGTGTTTTCGTATTTGTATGTTTTCGTATTTGCGTGTTTTCATTTTGTGTTTTTCGTTTTGCGTGTTTACGAGCCTGAGTGTTTTCGTATTTGCGTGTTTTCGTATCTGCGTGTTTGCGAGTTTGCGTGTTTTCTAAGTTTGGGCATGTGTTTGCGTAAGATGTAAGTTACACCAAACCAGTATTTTTGGAATTCGAAGCTGATTTTTTGTAAGATGTGAGATGTTTCTGTAACTACACTCTAATACATGCCCTAGGGCTATGTTTATAAATCTAAACTCCAAGGCCTGAGCAAGTTCTTAAGATAAGTTAGTGTTAGAGGCCTTTTTAAAATATAGTGCTAGATGGCGCTAAAAATCAATTTTAACTCAAAGGGGCCGGGCGCAGACCCTAACACAAGTTCTGTCTTACAAGGCCAGAGCCACATTATTAGAATACAAATTTTTATGACGGGGCAAGAGCCTACACTAAGATTAGGTTAGAACCCATATATAATTGCACCAAGGGGCCACGATAGGGTCAAGCCCTACACTTACCTTATGAGGTTAGGGCCCCATACCATTTCAACCAGGGGCCGCGACAGGGTCGAAGGCCCGAGAACAAGTTGCGAAGCCCTACACATGTCTTACAAGTTAGCATTAGGGTCCCTTATTATAACAATTTCAAATTCCCCACCAATCAGAATGCAGAGACTTAGCTCCCCAATCAGGGTACAGGGTTAAGAAAAACAAATTGGTCTACGAGATCATTACAAAAATAGTGGGCGCTCTTGTGACGTCAAAATCCAAGATGGCGGCCAAGGTGCCTCTCTTCTACTAAGGGGTTTCTTGGGATGAGACATTCAAATTTATCATCGATTTCGGTGTATTTCCTAGAGGGCGCTGCAAGCTGCTTCAAAAGGTATACCTTCTTGGTATCGCTAAGAGAACGGTTTCCGAGAAAACACATCTAAAGCTCATGATGCATAGAAATTATCCAAAAGCATAATAATAATAATTCATGAAGCCGATTTATTGAAAAAATAAAGAAGAATAAGTTTTCAAGAACAATAATTATCGAAGAAAAACAAAACAATAATTAAGAATATGAAGAACAAAGTTAAACAATTACACACAAAAAAATCTCAGGGTGTCAAGTCCGGTGATCGAGCCGCTAGTTCACAGGTGCGTCACCTCCTCTTCCAATTCAGCACTGTGGATATACTTCATTTAAATGTTGCCTTACATTAAAGCAAAATGAGGAGGTGAGCCATCATGCATAAACCAAACGTCACGACGAAGGAGTAATCGCAAATCTTCCAATAGAATAGGTAAATTTTGTATTAAACAGTTCAAGTACCTATGTCCATTCAGCCGATTTGGCCATACAAAGGGACTAATAATAAAAGTGTCTACAATTCCAGCCCAGATATTTACTTGAAATTGATGCTGATAAATGAGATACTCTCGTTTCATGAGGGTTTTAACAGCATAAACATGTTCATTATGAATACTGAAAATACCGCATCTAGTAAAAGTAGCTTCGTCCGTGGACAAAATTTTTTACTAAAATTTGGATTTTGATTCTTTTATGAATATTAAATCGGCAGAAAGCTAAACGTTGATCAGGATCCATGGGCAATATGTCTTGAACTTTTCGAATATGAAAGGGTGCAATAATTGTTCTTGAAAAACTCTATCAACTGATGATTTCAATATTCCTAATTGCAATCCTACACGTCGTGTGCTGGTCTTTGGATTTATTTCAACAGCGTCCAAAATCTCTTCTTCTATTTCCAACGTCCTTATTGTTCGTCTGCGTCCAGAATGTAACTTGCCATTTTCGCGGAGACGTCTTTCGATATTAGCAAAGTGTGCCGATTTGAAGTTCTACGGAAAGGATATTTTTCCTATAATTCGTACACTTCTTCGACCGTTGCAATGGCAAAGTCCATAGACTAAAAGCATATCCACAATTTCAGAATTAGTGAAACTGTGAGCCATAATTATGGATCTTTATTGACGGAAAAGCGACAGAAAAAACTAACGGTAAATAAATAAATTGAACTGTCGATATGGTAACTAAAAAGCAAAAGCGACTAAAGTTTTTACCTAAGTGAAAGTGCTTGCGCAAATGTGAAATGCATTAGAAAATATTTTTCCTGGCTAAACCGTTCTTCTTATCCAAATTTTTCATGAGAGAAAAAGATTCAAAATTAATTGAAATTAATCAAAACTAATTGTTATTGCGGAAAAAAATAGGATAGTCAAATAAATTATTTTGATACTTTTGGATAATTTGTATGCATCATGATCTTTAGATGCGTTTTTCTCGAAACCGGTGTTCTTAGCGATATCTTAAGCAGAAAAGGTACGGAAAACTATTATTCCATACTAAGTGTAGCACAAAAAGTTGTAGCGGTTTAAACATGTCCTAATGGTCGCTTGTAACGCCCTCTACGAAATACACCGAAATCGATGATAAATTTGAACTTTTGATACCAAGAAACCCCCATATACCAAATTTTATAAAATTAGCTCAAAGCAGTCGAAAGAAAACGTGATTTATTTTTCAACTATATATATATATATATATATATATATATATATATATATATATATATATATATATATATATATATATACGAGCCCGTCCCATCTCAATTGGACCACCAATAATTTTTCTTTTTAAATAGAATTATGCTAATTCACGGTAAATTTAATTTAAGTATTAATTTTTATTATCATTTGTAACAACATTTTAAACAATTTAAAACATTTTATTACAACATTTAACTTTAAATTATTTTTAACTGTTAAAAACAAGGAAAACATACAAAATCCAAAAACCTTTACCACTGTGTGACGTCGCCTTTATTTTTAATTAGGATTTGAATTCTTTTGGGCATCGTACTTATTAAGTTTTCACACTCATCTTGAGCGAAAGTATCCCAAATATTTGTGTTTTAATTCGACTACGTTTCTAGCTGGGTGTATTCGTAATCGTTTTCATTGTGTGCCAAAGGGTTTCTATTGGTGACAAGTCGGGACTGTTTGCCACCCACTCCAAAAATGGGCCATTATGATCAGAAAGCCATTTTAAAGATTTTCTTGATATATGGCAGGCCGCCCCGTCTTGTTGGAACACAAAATTATTATTATTCTGCAATAAAGCTGTCATTGTTGGAAGTAACGATTTTCTTAAAATCTCTAAATATTTATTGGTGAAGTGAAGTTTTCCAACACCTCTAGCAGACATTGAACACCATACCTTAACTGAAGCAGGAAATTTTACTTTCTTTTTAAACAATCTGAATTGAAAGCTTCATTTTCTGACGAATAACTCTGCTTCGATTGTCCCCAACACAAACTTCAAAACGAGACTCATCACTCCAATGGACACTATTCCATTCATCACTCGTCCAATTAATGTGACTTTTAGCCCATTTCAGCCGGTTTTTCTTCTGTTTTAATGTTAAGAGTGGCTTTTCTTTCGCCTAAAGAAAATTAGTAAAATTACAACAAATTTTTGGAAAAGTTGCAATAAAATTACCTTGTAAGTTTTAAAACTTAACTTAAGGGCTTCTCTATGGCACGTGGATCTTGAGACACTTCGCCCCACACCATCGCTCCAAATTACAGATAATTCACCATAGTTCGAACGCCTGTTTTTCTAATAATCTTCTTCAATGCCCGTCTATCAACATCGGATATTTTGGATTTCGACGCATACCGAGGTTTTGTAGCTATTATACCGGTTGTTTTATAAACTCGAATGATATTTCTGACAGTAAACTTTGATAAATTAACTAGATCGCCAATTTCCGCGTTTGATTTTCCCTTTTAAATAAATTGATAATAATTGAGCGAATTTTTTCATCAACAACCTTTCCACGCGTCATTTTACTAATAGTAAAAAAAACTTTCTTTTGTTGGACAAAGGCAAAGCCTACTTGATTATTTCAGACATTCAAAGATTGTTAGAAAATAATAAATTCGAGAAAAGCAAATAACTATTTTTTTGTATAAAAATATTAAAAATGATTTAAAGTAAAATGTTGCAATAAAATGCTTTAAATTGTTTAAAATGTTGTTACAAATGATACTAAAATAAATACTTACATTAAATTTACCGTGAATTAGCATAATTTTATTTAAAAAGAAAAAATATTGGTGGGCCAATTGAGATGGGACGGGCTCGTATATATATATATATATATATATATATATATATATATATATATATATATATATATATATATATATAATATATATATATATATATATATATATATATATATATATATATATACAGCGTGTTCAGCGAGGAATGGGACAGTGCAATATCTCGAGAGCGGATGAAGATTTTAAATTATGAAAATATTTTTGTAAATATCTTCCAAGGGCGCACATTTGTTGGCACAAAGATTTGAATCAACGCCCATCACCGCCAGGTGGCGTTATCTGACTTCAATTTTTAAATGCAATGCCCTATTTTTATTTCATTTTTGGATTCTATGACATATTTGTGATGACTTTTATTAAGACTCCTACCAACCTATCTTTTGTAGTTTCTGAGAAAAAATAATCCTTGGAATTTAAGCACAAAAACGTAATTTCAGGAAGTGCTCATAATATTTGAGTGATACAGACAAAATAGCAAATTTTATACCAAATGAAAGATAAAAGATTGTTCTTCCACAAAAATAATGCAGATAACGCCGAAATAATGCGATACGCTGTACACTAAATTGTAAGGGGACCAACTTATCACAGTCGTTGATTAAGAATCATGTGAAACATTTATCATGCCATGAAAACAAGCGCGTAATGAAGTGTCTGTCAAGTTTCATCACCGTAAATTATTACCATATCAAAATATTCTTCGTTAGAAAACGTAAACATAATTATGGAATTTGAAGATGCACAGACGATTTTCAAAACTGAAACTGTAAACTGACAGAAACTTGACAGACACTTCATTACGCGTTTGTTTTCTATTGTCACGTATTACTAAGGAGGTTGCATAATATCCTAACAAAAATTATTTCTTTTAATTTCTTCTTTGTAGGTAGGAAGGACGTTTGTTGTTCCACAACATATATTTTCCAAAAATATGCCAATAACCGTAATATGCTAACGTTAAACTAAAACAAGCTTTAGTTTAAACATCGTGTTTGGTATGTTTATGTACTTGTAATGAACTAAAATATTAGGATACACAAACGATGAAACTGCAATCTTTCTACAAGGGCAAATAAAACCATACGTTGTGTTACCTTGAATAACACATAAGTCTACGTAAACACAAGCCAGCTCTTTTCTTTATCGCATGTATAAATTGCCTTCAGCAGATTACGATCGCCTACAACGAAATTAAGTACATTTACCTTAATTCTGTTAGCAAGTATTTGACGAACCTTTTTACCCAAGAATATAACTCGTACTTAAATTGCCTTCAGCAAGTTACGATTGCCTACAACGAAATTAAATACATTTATATTCATTCTGTCAACGAGTATTCGTTAAACATAATACCTGTAGTTTAAGTTCGGTGATAGTTTGATAACTGGCTTCAGCTAATTTCCAACACAATTTCTCTCATGTAGAACTGCTATATGTTAATTAAACTATTATTTAAGATTTTACGTACACTGAACAATCAACATTTTGAATAATTTTTCTTAAAATTAGTTTTATGTGCCACGCCCGTACGGAGCTCATGTATAACCTCCAATTTGGGGATAATTAATTTTGTACTCCTGGCTATGTGGTCGTGCGCAGTAGCTGTGTTTATGTTTATACCAGATGTAACTTTTTTTTTATGTAGCGCAAAAGTTCGTGCTAATTTAAATGCTATTTGAAACTCACATAATATACACGATTGTTTTATGGATAAGATTGTTCGGACCAATTTCTTTTTCTAATTTAAATTGCTTAATTACTAATATTCTTTTTATTCGAGATACATTAAGTGGACTGAACAAGCTTTTCCAATTATATTTAGGTATTTGAGTAAAAAGGGTTTGTATTCAGTTTGTTAAACGAAAGGCAAGGTGAATTATTAAATTAATTTTTCTTTCTTGTAAATAACTGATTTCATAGGTTTATTAAATTGACCTTTTCAGACTAAGGTACGTAAGGTCTTGCGTCGGCCGGAAGGGGTATTATTGTTTTGGTATTATATGATAAATTATAAATTGCTGTGGGCGTAAATCACGCCTTGCCCTCGTCAAGCTCATTTTAACTTATAGTTCTGTGCTTTTGGGGATAATATATATATATATATATATATATATATATATATATATATATATATATATATATATATACTGTGTATAACCTATTTTATTTACCATTAATATATTTATATAACTATACCATAACGTTTGGCTTATTGCCTCCTTAATTGGGAATTTAAGGACAGAAATAAATTTACGTTTGTTGAGGGAATTGTTACTTAATTACTATTCCCATTACTCCTTGTTTCAAGCTTTACAGGCTCTATCCCTCTTCCAAGGAATAATAACCTATTTTCTTGTCCTTCTTTCTTTAAAGCTTGTGGCGACTAGTTCGGTTCTTTTCTCACTAACCAAATTCTAATTTAACCTACTTTATCGATACCTCCAAAACTCCCATGTAATCCGAGTGCTCTGCGGTCTTCGTACCGTTTGATTGAGTTTTAGTCGAAATCACTCATTTCTCCCGTATTGTGCCGTGTGATGGTTAGACACGTGGCAACGTACAAATTTATTTAGTACAATTTGCCACTCCTGGGGACACGAAACCAATTATGGACGTTCGGTGTAGGCTTACTATAACTATATAAAACTAAACAGGGGCAAAGTCAATAGCTACCACAAAAAAAAATAAAGCCCATCTAGCCAAATGTGTTTCATAATTGAAAAAACACGTTCCAACGCTGCGGAAGTTCCAGGATGACAAAATATACTCGCCAACTTTCAGTAAATCCGGTATTTGGATGTTTTCCTCACTAAAATGCCTGAACGTTTGAATCCACTTCTTGGGTAGTTTTTGAATATCATTCTTCTTTTTTTGAAGTAAGGAAATTTTTTGCGATTGCCATTTCGTCAAAAAGATTATCGAT
This sequence comes from Vesta saturnalis, assembly GCA_036346205.1. Lineage (NCBI taxonomy): Eukaryota > Metazoa > Arthropoda > Insecta > Coleoptera > Lampyridae > Vesta > Vesta saturnalis. Next base: position 515,473 of record JARFJB010002319.1, on the reverse strand, counting down.
ACTGATTTTTTGTCGATCATTTGAACCGTGAATTGAGTTTATTGTTTCAGCTCACCGTTTGAGTTCGTCCCATTTCCGAGAGTAATCTAAACCAATCCATGTGAAAATGTCATCGCTATCAAAACTACTTTGCCGCAACTCAATATAAGAAATATAATGTCCGTAAAACGCTGTCGCCTCTGTCATACATTTATTAACATCCAGGTCGTTATTTAATTTTTGCAGTAACTGTTTTGCTCCTTGGGGCACAAACGTATTGTTCATTCTTTCTTGAAAATTACGCTTTAATTCTTGTAAACCGAGAACGCTTGATTTAGTTTTTCCCATGAGTAACACTGTCTTATTGTAGTTATTTAAGTGTCCATGAACAAACCAAAAATATAGCTCAACGACTTCACTTAAAAAAAAATTTTTTTATTTAAAATTTTGGCGATGGCTCGTAACAAAGTCAAAAATCGAGTAACTCAAACTGTAAAAATATGAAAATGTTTATATATTTTTACTACCAGACTTTCAGTTTCAAAAGGCAAGCCATCATTGAACCTTTGTTGGCGACGCAAGGTTAAAATTATATTTTCTGTTAATATAATAACATGTTAATAATCTCGCACCGCATGGATTGAAAATCCAGTAGTTTTGCGCTAATACCTTGCAATGGTAATGAAAATATCTCGTTGCGACGAGTGCTAATTTCACCTTTTTCTGTTTGAGGTGTCATTGGTAGCACTTACGAAATGCATTTCTTCTTAAGTCCTCATGCAATTCTATTAGAGAGAAAGGTTCCAGAACGTTAAAAGAATTGCTTCGCATTTAATTCTTGCAGGATCGAACTTTGGTTCAAAATATGTTGAAATTAATCTTGACGTACAGCCTGAAGTTTTGAAGCTCAAATCATGTACAACTCATGTATAACTTTTAAAAACGGGGTGAATTTGGAGAGTAGAAACGGCAGTTGCGGTCGGTGTTTTGATTCAATCGGATCGATGTGATTGTTTAATTAGAAATCCTCATTGTAAACCGTTCTGTCCATAAATATCTTTATCCTGTACATTTTAGTAGAATTAAAAACGCGAATTCGTTCTTTTCTTTTTCTGTAGGTTTCAATGGATGATTTACAAAAGTTAATCTATATATAATCGCCGTTGGATCGAGTTTAACCCGCGTATCTTAACTCGTCGTGTTTGTGTTTAACTAAAAGGAATATATTCAAGTGTAAGTAGGTATTTGAATGTAGAACAAAGCTTGCAGCAGACAATTCCACAAGCCTACGTAACGTATTAAAAATCAAACATTGTCTTGCAAGAAGTATCTAATTACGCACGCAGATTCATTAAGTTGAAATCTGTTAAAAGAAAACGAGTCCGCTTTAGACAGTACCGTGGCCCTCCTCATTGTTAATATAACTTGGCATTGTTGACTGTTTATTAATATTTGTATAGAGTTGGGCGTGGACAAACGTGGAAGGATAGATCACGGTTAAATTGTTATAAACAAGGCCAAGGTTTACAGATACCGGTCCAGATGACATTAAAACACCTCAAATTTCATCTTTACTGTTCTGATTGTTTTGTATAGATGAATGTGTCAGCTGAGAAAGGGACGCTATATTTTCTAACGCAGTCACTCAAGCTTATGTACCCGTCACGTTGTTATAATTTATTTGCACCTTACCCTTACAAGGATTTGTTTTAATGAATTTTTTTGGTGTCTTTGATTCAGTCGGTTTATTTAGAATTATCTGTCTACGAAGTAATTTCTCTTTATATGTAATTTATTGTAATTGTACGTATGTATTTTTGTGTTTTTATTAACCACACAATTGTGTACGTGCAAATTCCTTGTCTATTTTTTTGTTCTTGTCTAAGTGTAGGTAAACTGCATTGCCGTTACTTTATTGCTACCGTTTAATTTTACCGTTTGTTATATTTTATATGTACCGTAATCTGCCTTATAATTTCTTATTTGCTTATTTAGCAAATAAGGCGTGATTGTTTGTAAAGGGACACGTGTTTGGTATTACAAATTTTATTTTGATTTATTTACGACACAATTGTGGATGTGATTGCACTATTTGTTTATGTGTAGCCAAACTGCTTTCTATTTTTTTTGTTCCTTAATGTTATAATTTTGTATGCACTTTAACCTGATCTAATGGTGTTTTGTTATATATTGAACCCTTTCATTGTTTTTTTTTTATTTAATTTATTAATGTACTTGTGCCACTACTTATTTATAAACTGGGTTCTCTTGGTGGTTCTTTCCCAACTTAGTGAATTAACGGATTGAACCATCATTCCGCAAAGCTCTTTAATTCTAATTTGAGTAGTTTCATTGTTTACCTGTCCCATATGATGAAACACTTAACTTCATCTAAGCCTATTTGATTCAAACAACACAGCGTAGCTACCATTAGACGGCCAATTCTTCTGATCAGATTTGAGGTTTGCTTTTAAATAAATTCTAACGTTTTAATTATTGCCAGGAAAGTCAATGTAAGGCAAGCAATTAATTTGAGTAATAGTAGCGATTGTTTTGTTCCTGAATTTACATTATTGCGAATAAGTTCAAATTAGACTTTTTAAAATAGGGTACCTAGGGACGCTCCAGTATGTAACACGTCGACTGTGCTGCTCTCGGCCGGAATACAGCCGACAACCCTAGTATCCGCGTCTGTCTTACTCTTACGCATTTAATTCGGAATTTCACGTCTTTTACAACCCTGATAACTGAACTCATCAAACCTAAACCTAGAACAACACTCGGGACCAAATGCAAAACCGATCGGGACCTATATGTGAAACAGGGACAATCCCGGTCAAACTGTTTATGCTTAGTGTATAAGATTTCGTTTATTTTCCAAAGTTTTAAAAAAATTCTTGAACAAAAACTATTTATTGAATTAGAACAAAAACTATTCATGTCATAGTATAATAAAATAACTTCCATATACCTGCATTGCTACATTACATGACTTTGCAGAAAGGAAATCTTCAACATTAATTGATCACTAATAACTCTTAATGCATTTGATTTTTTTTGTAGTTTTTTCTTAACTGAATTTTATAAATTTACGTGTTGTGTAATCTTTTCATATTTCACAAAAAAAAAAAAAATAAAAAAAAAGCAAAGAAGTAGAAGCTTTGTTAAGGTTTTAGTCTCGTAGCTTTGATCGCAGCATATCCTTACTTATAGCCCAGTCAATAAAGGGGAAAAATAGGCCTTTGATAGAAGTAATTAGTGAAAAGCTGAAATTTTGTAAGATATTACATTAGTATAAGTGGAATATTTTCACAAAAGTCCCCCACACTCCCCCTCTTGCTTCCCCCCACCCCCACTCCCTTTCCATGGAATATTCCTTGTCTTTATAAAAACGTTTAAAACACGATAAGTATAGCAGATATTAGCTTGATTTTGGTTTTGTTTTGTTCCTCTTAGAATTGCTTATAAATCATGTCCTTAGGGATTTTTAGCTTAAGTAGGTCTAAGCAACGCTATTAAAGAAAATTGTCGAAAATATCAAGATTTTCTGTTTAGTTTTATTCTTTTGTCGTGTATATTTTAAAAACTTATAGCAATCAGACAAAATAGTTCAAATAAAATTTTTAGCTCGTTTTCTTAGCTTTAAGTTGATATATAGCATGATAGGATTGTATTCGTAAATGCGTTTTGAGCAGAGGTTGTTGTTGAATAGTGCAAATGCGGGGTGCAGCCGGCCGGATCCGGGCCGGGGAGTCGGGTAAACATAGAGAACCGGTTCTGACGACCTTGTCCACCCCGAGGACTGAGGAGTCAGTTTTAGTGGGAGGTTCGTCAAGTGCGGATGTTTCATCGTAGCGAAGCGACGAATTTAGTGCGATGACAGTGACAACAGTTTAGGCAGTTTCTTTTCTGTTACTTTTTTTAAATAAGTTGTGATTCCTTACTGAGTTTTTACAAGGTAATCCTATTTTACGTTTAAAATAAATTAGTTTCATATTCTAAATTTAGTTATGTTTTCGTATTATATTAAAACGCAGAACACAGAACGGGTTTTAATATAAAAATAATGCAATATCTATACTATGATCTTCCAAGATATCACCATGTTATGCTATATATAATTAATTTCTTACAATATCACTAAACAACACATGATTTACTAATATAAGTACCGTACGGTATTTAAAAACCACACTATATCGACTCTAATATAAATACAAAATATAGAACGCAATTGTTTGGTATTCCAAATTTAGGACATATTTTTTAAAGAAGGCGTGTATTACAAATGATTAAAAAACTACAGTTTTGTAGCAGTACAAGTACAGGCTAATAACCTTATGTTGTTCCAGGCTGGTTTAAAACAATAAGCAATGGATGACTCGGATTTCATTTGATTAATTTGCGGTATCGAGAATATTGTGATTGTGAAAAATGGAATTAAAAAGATTGTTTACACGAAAAACTACAACTATAAAACTACACAAGTCATGCAGACAACAATACACAAGACCTTCAAGTATTCAAGCAGCTATAAAGAAACTACACGAACAAAATAATGAACCCAGTACGTCAACCACTGGAGTTACTCGTAGAACACAACAAGATACATTTGATTTTAAGATGTGCTATTTTATTTGTGGAAAGTTAGCCAATTACAGCTCTAAAAATCCAACTCAGTATAGAACAGCATTTCACGAAGTGACAACAATAGAATTTAAAGACAGTTTTTTACAAAAGTGTAATGTTAGGAGTGACATATGGAGTGAAACTGTAAAATCCCGGCTTTTAAGTACAATCGATTTAGTAGCTTCAGAAGCGCACTATCACAGATATGGCTACACAGAAACACAAAAAGGTAGACCGAAAACAAAATTAGCTTCTACCTTTACTAAAGTATGCAATTATATAGAAAACAGTGACGAATGTCAATACACCATAAAAGAATTTCAGGACATTTTCAAAACTCTATCTGACGACGATGAGGTTTATTCTGACAAGCACTTAAATCATCTCCTTCAAGAGCATTTAAAGAAAGGCTAACAATAACAAACATTTCTGGAAAAAAAATTGTTTTGTCTCTTACTGACAATGTGCATAAAATTATAGACCAATAATGGTATAAGAATAGGGTTGTTGACCCAGCAGAAGAGAGAAAAAAGGATTGTTTTAGCTGCAGCCTCAATAATAAGAAAAGACATACAAAGGAAAAGTATGAATTCCAGATTTAGCGACAATTAAATTCGGTGGGAAAAATCTCATTCCAGACATTCTTGAAATGTTTACGTCACAGGCTACAAAAAAGAAAACCTTAACTGAATCACAGAAATCACAAATCACAAATGCCGTGTTATAAATCATGCAATAGTATCTGCCGTAAGACATAGGTCATTTCTTTCACCCATACAGACAAGCCTTGCTTTAGCTTTACACCGATTATACGACTCAAAACACTTAATCAACATGTTGTCATCGATGGGAGTGTGCGCGTCGTACAATGAAGCCACAACATACATAACGTCACTAATCAGCGCTGGTTCACCAATTATAGAATCAGATGGATTTATGCAACATGTTTTTGACAATGCCGATGTGAATATACGAACATTAGATGGGCTAGGAACTTTCACGTTATGGGAGGAATTCGTTGTATCACACCAGGTTCTTGTGTCAAAACTGAAGCCACAGTGAAGAGGATTCCAATTGGATCTTTTCGTAGCACTGAAACTATTCGGGAGCACGCATATCCAATGAAAAGAAGAAATGCCGGTCTGTCTAATATGATCATCGAAGACTTAAATCAACTTCAAGAAGTAAGTATTCTATCAAGTTTGCCTTTACAATATATGCATCCCCTCAACTTTGTATGGCTTTCTGATATACAATCACAGGCTGGATGGAGTGGATTTATTACCAACCGGATGACAAATTCAGAAGAATGCCAAACAATATGCATTATGGCTGTACCGTTTATTAATTTGGATCCCAGCTATTGCTGGGATCCAAATTAATAAACTGTTGTATTGCATTTTGCAGCTAATCAAAGCAAAAAACAAAATCAAACCTGCATTGTTACTTTCGATCAGCCTTTATTCTTAAAAGCAATGAATATAGTGGCTGCCTCGGATACGGACAGTAATATTTCAAAGATTGTTGTCCGTTTGGGAGGGTTTCATTTATCTTTTTCTGGACCTCTTGGAAAAATTATGGAAGGAAGTAGTCTTGAAGACCTCTGGGCCACAGTGTACGGAAACGCTACTGTAAGCCATATGATGAATGGGCAATGAAAGCTTCTCATAAGTGGTGTTGAGTTAAATGCTAAATTTGTACTATCGAGAGATACCTTTAGCTTAATGGCGGCGCTCGCCTCAACTTACAAGACGCGAATTATAGACGCTAGTTTACTGGTGAGACGTATGCGAATCAATCCAACTATTCTAATTGCGCACGCTAAAACTTTAGAAACAACTGTCACAAAATACCCTGTTACAAGGATCGATGTAAAAGTGTTAACTATACCCGCAGGCATGCAGCGAAAATCACTGGATGTTTTCCTGGGTCAGTTACCTAAACGATTCATCGTAGGCTTTGTAGTAAATAAAGCCTTCAACGGTGATTACCCCTCAAACCCGTTCAATTTTCATCACTGCGATATTAACTACATGTAGTTATATATTGACGGACAACAAATTCTTTCGAAGGCCTTACAACCAGACTTTACTGCTAATGGTTTATATGTAAGAGCGTACCACACCTTATTCTCTGGTACGGGTATTCATTTTTGAATGAAGGTAACGATATATCGAGAAGTGATTACCCCAACGGCTACTGTAACAAAATTCACGTTAAGGGCATTGAAAAACAGCAGTTTTAAGGTTTCTTAACAAACCAATAGTAAACCTGGAGGAGACTGGTTGTCCGTCGATTAAACAGTTGAAAAAGGAAGCATAAAGCTGTTTAAACCATAACATCACTGGCCCTATGTGTGCACTGGAAAACGCCTTTACTTTATACGTTAACGTTTCTATATTGTAGATTAAATAGTTTATCAATGATTGATTTTGTAAAAAGCTTTTTAGCACATGTGTAATTGTAAATGACGAGATAATTAAATTATTGTTTAACGCCTGTTACCCAACCATTCTATTCTGATAAATAGATTTTTAGTACCTTATTTTTAATAAAGAGTTGCGTAATATCAGATGAGCCTATTGTTTTTCTTTCTTTTAATTCAGCATGTATGTTTTAAAAATTGTGTTATAAAATTTATGACTTTATCGTTTTAAGGAAAATGTTACTCGGTTGGTAGATTATTAAAAGTAACAGGTGTATATAATTACACTGTAATTAGCTAAAAGTAAACATGAACAGCGGTTTCTAACTACATATTGTTGTTGTGGAATTTAAAACATGTAATTATTACATTCCAAACTTTTAATGCGGTTATTAATTACTTTAAGGAAAGTTAAATACGAGTTGCAGTAAGTGTGATAAAGATAATTAGGTTGTTTGTATATTTACACTCTAAAAATTAATTATGGGGAAATCAATAGCTAGGTTAAGATCAACTATTCATAAACGTAAAACATAGAAAGTGCTTTAGTTTGATTAGACGAGTATCACAAAGCAGTGACTATCACTCGTGAATCAGTCCCTCAAAAATGTTCTTTCAATAAAGAGCTGGTAAGTGTGCTGTTAACCTTGTATTTATTTTATTTACTTGTACAGATTTTTAATTACAGTTATAAAACACATCTAAGTTATACGTAACAAGTTTCTTTTAAAAATATTAAGGTGTACAATATACAACAATGTAACGAACGGATGGATATTAAACATATTTCAATGCAGATAAAGCAATCAGTTTTAATATTCGTTTAGAAAACGATATTGTAATAACTGTTATGTAATTAATTAACTTAATAAAAAATTTTTGTTTCATTAGAGAATAATCTGAATGTCAGTAATTTTTTTTTATAACTCCCTGAGGCTTTTTTAATTATGATATTTACAATAGAAAATAAGTGTTCTATAATTAAATTTTACTGTCATTCAGATTCCCCCACGAAAGATCAAACCCTAACACAAGTTCATTCACCTGTCTTACAAGATAGCAATAGGGCCTCCTTATTAGAATACAAACTCAAATTTTACTTCAAGGGGTCACGGGACTAAGTCCCAGCAGTAAGTTGCAAAGCCCTATATCTGCCTTACAAGATAGCATTAGGTCTCCTTATTAGAATACACCCCCAATGTATAAATAAAATTCCGTAAGGTTACAATCGTAGATAGTTATTTAAAAAATACGCCTAACCTCCAGGGGCTTCCCATCAAAAGAACTCTTAATACAAACAAAAATAATCAGGGTTGAAAGTTCTATCAAGGGTTGAAAAAGGCCATCGAAAAGAAGCCATAAAATAAGGGTGAAAAATACGCCCCCTCAAGTAAGCGAGTAAAAACAAAAAAAGGCCTTAATTGGGGAATTCCATCAAGGGTTGAAAAAGACCTCTGGAAAGGAACCATAAAAAAATAAGGGTGGAAAATACGAGCTCACACGTAGGCGGCCATAAAGTAAGGGGTGAAAAAATACGCCCCTCAAGAAAAAGAAACCATACAAAATAAGGGTGGAAAATACGGTCTACCACGTGGGGACATCCTTGTGACGTCAAAATCCAAGATGGCGCATCCTTGTGACGTCAAAATCCAAGATGGCGCATGGTGTCCCCTTTCTACTCCCGTCATTTTGGTTACAATAATAATGACACTCTTGTCTTTCGAAAACTCGTACTGCCCTTAGTGTCAACATGTTAAAATAACCTCACTCTTAACTGTCACTGTTTTATTCAAATAAACAATAAAAAATTAAAAACGGTACGTATTTGTATCGTTTCAGTTAGGTAACGACACATACAACTGAAAATGCAACTGAAAACGTCTTTTCTTGTACGAAAAAATATTTTTGCCTTAGTCGACGCGGTAAAAATTTAAATTGGCGCCGGAATCAAAACTTGACAACGCTTTGGCCAGACTCTTACTTGGAGGTCTCTAGCCTCGGGTAAAAAAGAACGGCCTCGCACCAAGAAATGTGTAAACCTAAACAGCGCACTAGTTACGAAAATAACTATTATTTACTGGGCTATTAACACTAATACAACTGCAATCTCGTCATCTTAATACTTAAAATACGTTGTACAATATACTATCAATTACTCTTTAATATTAAATCTCCAGTGACCCAAAATTTATTTGAATTGCAAACGAATGCAACACGATTTAAAATTTTAAATATTTATTCAAATCTATATCATCGTGGTCGAAAGTTGTTCGCAAGCTTACATGTTTAAAATTACGTAACAGCGTAAGTCGTTTATCAAATATTTCGATCTTTACAGCTTTTGTATGCAGAGAATTTCACCGTAATACTCAAGCTACAAAATAATGGTGGTGTAAAGTTCGCTATTATATAGTTCACGAATATATTTGACAAGTGAAGTATTAAGTTAATCTTGCTAGCGCTTTAGCGTGGCATTTCATGTTTAGTTTGAACAAAATTTAAATAAATATGGAACTTTGTAATATATACTTACTGTATAAAACTAAAAGCATCATAACCGTACCTTTGATTTAATAATAGGCAAAAGAAAAAACAGTAACTTAAATTCCTGGATATACAACAATGTTCAACCTTTCCAAATGTGATCTATCTACTTCACCACCCATTCAGTAAACATTAACTACGGACAGTTTAAAGAATTATTCTCGATAAAGGTGTTTGTGCGCTCGCTTTTGCGATACATGAAACCTAGCTGCTTTTTTATAATCAAAGATTTTAATAAATTATTAGAATTAATTCATGTACAGGGTCCTTCATTTCAGCTTCCGTCTTTTGTAGCTTAGTTATTATTTAACTTAAAGTTTTAATATTTTGCACACTTTATCTGTGACCTAGGGAGCATTTTAGGAAAATATGATTGATTATACAGGGTGGTCCGAAAAAGTGGGACGTCATAATGGCATATTTTTTTAAATGACACACCTTATATTTTTTGCAGATTTAATTGACTTCCATGATTTTCTACCAAACCCTAAAATTGTATAGAAATCGGTTGGATAACATCGACAAAAAAAATCAACCTTACAGCACCGGTTTTAAAAATCGTTAAAAGTACAAATAGTGGCTCGTTTTCAGATAATAAGCCAGGAACACATTAAGTAAGGTTTAACAATCAAGCTGATCAAATTTGGGGTATCGAAATTATACAGGGCTTTCAAAATTTACTGTCAAACTTTTGAGAATTTAAAGATCTTTTTCTTTCTTATTTTAAATATAACACCCTGTATAATTTGATGACAATCGATGTGGATTAAAAAAACAAAACTTTTTTTAAAATATGACATCAAAATTCCTAACGCTTTAAAAGATATACGCCAAAAACTAGTTTTATCAACTATTTCATTAGAATTAGCTGTTAAATCAATCTAATGACATGAGTGCTATTTTGACATTTCTTACTATTGTAAGATCTCGTTTAAAGTGGTTTGCTTCTAATTGTGCCTTTTATGATGAATTACAGCAGGGAAGAGCTTGTGGATATGATTTTCGTATTGTGAAAGTCCCAAAAGAAGTTTTTGGCGAGTCGGCTTCTGGACAAGCATAGTCTACAGAATTTATAGGAGAGATTCATGAAAACGGGAAAAGTACAATACCTCAAAGCAGTTCGAAATAAACGGGTTCGAACGGAAGAAAAGGAATTGGATGTGCTACTACAGGTTACGGAAAATCCGTCCATTAGTCAGACGGTAGTGGCTGATGCAGTAGATGTTAGTGAAAGTACTGTTCAACGTGTTTAAAAGATAATCGGTTCCATGCGTATCGCATTCAGTTTCACCAAGACCTTTTCCAAGAATACTTTGATAAACGTATGGAATTCTGTAAATGGGCACAGGATAAAAAAAGGTTCAGTTTTGACTTTTTCGATAAGGTTTTGTTCTCCTTCCATAAAAACGGATTTGTTAATCGGCATAATTTTCATTACTACTTGGACCACAACCCGAGGATATTCAGGCAGATCGATAAACAACATAGATGATCTATTAATGTGGTGGGGGGGTGGGGCATAGGATACCATGTCATTGGTCCGCAGTTTTTCAACGGCCAATTAAACGGGGACATGTATCTAGACTTTTTACAAAATGAGTTGCCCTGTTTGGGTCAAAATTTACCGATAGAAATAAGAAATGCAATGTGGCTGCAACACAATGGAGCTCCAGCACATTACTCACTGCAAATCAGGAACCATCTGGATAAAGCATTTCCAAATGGCTGGATTGTAAGAGGAGGGACATGTAATTGGCCGCCACGGTCACCGGACTTAACTAAGTTAGACTTTTTTTTGTGGGGCTACGTTAAGGAAACCGTTTACCATGAAGCTCCAACAACCCCTGAAGACATGCAACAAAGAATACAAAATGCATTTCGAAAAATTACACCTGTTGTATTCAGAAGAGTGGCAAAGTCTTTCAATACACGTCTTCGTTTGTGTTTAGAAAAAAACGGAAGACATATTGAATATAAGTTATAATAAAAAAATTTTAGTCATTTTTTTATTAGTTAAGAAATCCAAAATAAGTGTTTTTAATTAAGGGTTTAGTTTAGTTTTGGATTGTTTTTAAGTGTTGTAAAATAAAAATAAATTAAAATAAAGTTATTTTAAATTAAAATTGCTACAAATGTCATGCAATAATCATTTTAAAAAGTTTTGTTTTTTAATTCCGCATCGAATGCCATCCAATTATACAGGGTGTTACATTTAAAATAAGAAAGAAAAATATCCTTAAATTCTTAAAAGGTTGACAGTAAATCTTGAACACCCTGTATAATTTAGATTCTCCAAATTTGGCCAGCTTACTTAATGTGTTCCTGGCTTATTATCTTAAAATGAGCCACTATTTGTATTTTTAAGCATTTTTAAAGCCAGTGGTGTAAAGCTGATTTTTTAACATTTTATTTTTTTTGTCGATGTTATCCAACCGATTTCTATACAATTTTAGGGTTATATAGACAATCATGGAAGTCAATTAAATCTGCCAAAAAATAGAAGATATGTCATTTAAAAAAAATGGCATTATGACGTTGCACTTTTTTGGACCACCTTGTATAATCAATCACATTTCCCTAAATTGCTCCCTAGGTCACAGATAAAGTGTGCAAAATATTAAAACTTTAAGTTAAATCATAACTAGGGTAAAAAAGACGGGATCTGAAATGAAGGACCCTGTATAACACTGAAACACAGCAGATTTGATGATTACGGATTGAAGCAAAATGATTTCCCTTCTGGATTACTAGTAAATCGCAAATAGTGGATACAAAATAATTTACAACAGGTTATAGAAAATGTGGGATTTGTGCTTAATAGAATAATTCGTTTTAATTAAATCATTGTTTATACTTACGTAATTTTACTATTCATTAGATACATTACATAAAAATATAATATACTTGATTATTTCCCGCGTATTATTTTAACCAATAATTTTGAAGAAGTTACCTCGTATAATTTCGATAATACATGATTATACTTAGAGTAACTCTGCCAGTAGAAAATTTTATACTATTAATATTTACCAGTGTGAAGTTGGCAGCCATTCTCCAGCAGCCAAAATACCGAAGATACCCGATGCAGAACTTACTTCATTCTGATGATGTTCACAAGTGTGCACATCTTAAAAGTTATATTTTTCTTTGGAAATAGCGAAACTAAAATAAAAAATTATAAAACTAGAAAATGTTTCTGAAATGCAAACACAAGGAAAACACCGTAATAAATAAGTGTGTACTACATAACGCTCGTCCGATGAAATTGGTTTTCAAAATTTTTAACCATGAAGTATCTTTTTTTGTAGTAAGATTTAAATAAGAGCACTTGATGAATACACACAAAAGAACATTAAAATAGCTATAATAAAATCAAATCCGCGTGCCCTTGCAAAGGGGACAACAAGGTCAGAAATGAGTCTGTAACAAGCGACGCTCAATCAATGAAATTCGTTTATAATTTTTTAACCATGAAGGAGGCGGAAGATCAAATCTTGATGAATTCACATAAAAAATCATTAGAATAGCTATAATAAAATCAAATCCGCATGCCCTTGCAATTGGGATAACAGGGTGAGAAGTGAGTCTGAAACGTGTGACGCTTAATCAATGAAATTCGTTTTTTTTTTTAACCATGAAGGACGCGGAAGATCAAATCTTGATGAATACACACAAAAGAGCATTAAAATAGCTATAATAAAATCAAATCCACATGCCCTTATAAAGGGGATAACAAGATGAGAAATGAGTCTGAAACATGCGACGCTCAATCAATGAAATTCGTTTTTATTTTTTTAACCATGAAGGAGGCGGAAGATCAAATCTTGATGAATTCACACAAAAAGCATTAAAATAGCTATAATAAAATCAAATCCGCATGCCCTTGCAAAGGGGATAACAGGGTCAGAAATGAGTCTGAAACATGCGACGCTCAATCAATGAAATTCGTTTATAATTTTTTAACCATGAAGGAGGCGGAAGATCAAATCTTGATGAATACACATAAAATACATGCTGAAATGGCAAAAACAAACCTTGCATAAAAAAATCATTTGATGTTATTGCTGCCGAACTGGATAAGTATTACGATTCATTTGACATTACTTAGATCCTAAATTGTGGAAACTTATTATGGAATCTTTCGTGAAGCTCAATAATGGTTACGTGAGCACCATTTATAAAGTAGTTCATCATAATAACAAATTCAAAAAATTTTATTTAGGATATCATAGTAATAATAAGTGTAATAGAGCGTCGGGAAATTCTTTAACCTCTGAAAACCTACAACGAGTTTTAATTCAAGAAGGAATATTTTCTCCAAAATAGATTTCTTCAAAGTAGATATAGAAGAAAAGATGCCGTATATAAAATGTTATGCAAACACTTTCACATAAAGGACACTCTGCAGAATAAAATGAAAATTTACAGAGTATGGGATAAATTAATGAAGGGACTCCGTCCACTGCGACGTATAAATAAATATGAAATATGATATGATGAAATAAAAGGAAGCGGACCCATCGTTTATGAACCAGATAAAGTTTTAAAGGTTTAATAGTTGTCTGCGGCCATGACGCAATGCGTTCCATCAAGAACACTTCTCCACTTAATATCCAAAAAACCGATTAAGAGGCCATGGTTGCTGGTAACTGTCAAAGCACTGCAAGTTTGGAAACTTTAGACTTCACTGCCTCCGGCTGTGACTTTCCAATTTATGAATGTTCTGCTCACGATATTTCTCTTCAATCTACGTGCACTGTTGACCCCGTAGAGGAGAAACACCTAAAAACAGAGCAGCAACCGTTTTGTTAAATTCCCGTTATTCTGATACGTTACCGGTAGTAAATTTCAAGTGCAGTGCAACTAATAGTAACCTTCCTAATGCTCCTACATCCTCTCCTTGTATTATTCCACTTAAGAATACGCGTTCTATTGAAAAAGAACGTCTAAATTTAACACCTGAATATAAAGTAACAACAGAGTTGTTCCAATTCGGGTTAGGCTAAATGGAAGTTTCGTGGGGAGCATAGTTCGTTTAAATACTGTAATTCATTATTTTCTGCTGCCATCTATATTTTAACGGTGGTAATCCTGCCTCGCAGTATACAGATAGGTGTGGGCTAGTTTGGAACGTTCCTATGGATAATCTTAAACATGTCGCACGTATAGTACCGAGAGGACTTAATTTGTTTTACGAGCGGATGAATAAATTGCACAGCCGTAGTCTATTTTAGAGAGGATTAAGGATTTATAGAGGGTGAGCAAAACATCCTTATTTGCACCCCACTTTGTGTTAGCGAGGCACTGTATAATATTGGTACCGTCTTTGCATTTTGTTTGAAGCTTGTTTATATGTGGCTTCCATCTCAACGCTTTGTCTATAGTGAGACCTAAGAATTTTATTTCGGGCACTACGCTGATGAGGTTTCCGTACAATGTGATAGCGGGTTCCTTGTGCTCCTGTCTCAGGCGGCAGAATGAACACAGCGTGTTTTTTCCGTAGAGAATCCAATAGCACTCGCGTTACGTGTAATAGTATTAACTGCTTGTTGGAGGTTTCGTTCGGTATCTTCTATATCATTTGATGTGTATATAATGGCAAGGTCGTCTACGTACCAACAGCTTTTTCTCCCTTTGCATTGATTTAATTTTTTTCCACAACGTAGTTGGAGATGTCTTTGTATCTATAGTAGACACAAATTCTACCCATGAGTCTCGTTTGCCCTGAAGTATCAGCTTTCGGGATATGGCTCGTTTTTGTTTAAATGCTACCATATTGTTCTGTGTGGGGTGCTTTTTAAATTTATTGAACGCTTTGCTTTTTTACTGAATGGCCTTTTTTATTGCGTCATTCCACCACGGGACACTGGTCCTCAGAAACGTGCCACCGGATTTGGGGACACTTACAGAGGCGGCTTTAATAATCGCGTCAGAAAATGTGTGCACGGATATGTTTATATTTTGGTCAACAGCAAAATAAAATAAAGGTTCGTAATAAAAGTATTAAGGTTCGTGCGGAACAAAGGCCAGTCAGCTTTCTGAAGTTTCCATTTTCTTGGTGTGGTAGTATGCGGTTGCTGCAACTCGATTTCAATTCCAATATGAATGTGGTTCTCGGGTATCTGTTTCCTCAGATCCCCGCAGTGTATTATGTGAGTTAAAGTCACCGACGGGTGTTGGCAGTTGCCTTACGACGTTTTGTAATTCCCGTTTGTTCCACATGAAATGTGAAAGATATATGCTACACAAGGTGAGCTTTATTGGACATTCGATAACAATCGCTGTCACCTGTAAGCTGCTTCTAATTTTCACTGGTGTGACAGAGATGTTTTCTTTAACTAGTGTAAGAACACCTCCCTTTGCACGCAATTGCAGTTCGTTATCCGTTCTAAAACACGTGTACCCTTTTAAAGCAAAAGTGTCTTCGTTTTTGAGGTGAGACTCTTGTATACATATAAAATACGGGTTGTATTCTGATGTCATTATTTGAATTTCAGGGTAATGTGTTTTGCACCCATTGCAATTCCATTGTATTATGTAAGCCATTAATGAACGGGTTTGAGTTTAATTAATAAACCTATAAATATAAAGATATAAAACGTAAAATATAAAACGTATGTTTGTATAGGGGCATAACACCACTATCTTTGGCTTAATATTTTTTCACATGCTGTTTTTCTGACGTACTAGGAAGCTTTTTGGATCGGTTTAGAGTACTAAGCAGGTTACTAATTCAAGTCCTGTTTTATGGGGGTGCTAGCTTCATACAATGGCCCCGAGGGAGTATTTTTTAGAATTTCACGCCGTGCTTCAAAGTAAGACGATTTATTTTTGGTTTTCACCTCTTGGATTGGGACTTCTAATTTATATTGGGGGCACTCTTTAGAACGGGCCGAGTGATCCCCATTGCAAATGGGACAAACGATAGGTTTCTAATTTCAAAAAATCAGTTTAATATGCTGGACCCGCATGCGTGTCGTATCGGATATTAAGCTGATAAGAACAGATACTACACTCAATTATTTTTTAAATAGTAATTTTCATCTTACGTCTTTTGAACTTCATCCTTTACATCGTTTTATTTATATTTCTGTTGGTTTATTTTAATTTTAATATAACTTATCTTTTGATTATTGCCATTATTGTATTTATATACCTATTTATGTCAAAATTGTAACTTGTTCTTTGTTTTTTTTTTGTGTTTTACAACGGTATTAATTGATTTCTTAAATAATATTGTTATATTGTCTATACCGTGATATGTGTTATTACAATTTAGAATACATTTTCGTTTTTGATTTTATAAAAATCATATTTTAAAATTTATTATCAAGTACTTAGTTATATTTAATTAAAAATTATTATTAATTTTATTAAATACATAAATAATAAGTTTACCTCGAGTAGGATTTGAACCTACGACCTATACTTTGCTAGAGTACCGCGCTGAACAACTGTGCCATCGAGATTCAAGCCCCAATCGATGTAAATTTTGTCTTTATGTATGTAGAACTGATGTAAATTCTAAATATAATAAGATTACAATCAAATTACTTACATTAATGGAACGTGAGCCTGAAATATCGCAAGAATTCACACATACCAAAGCAACTTGACTAATATTAATTTATTATAATAAATACCTAGTTATATTCTTTTTCTCCTTTGCGTTTTACATTGATTATTTATTAATTTTTTATATAATGTTGTAAATGTGGATTTGATTTTATTATATCTATTGTAATGCTCTATTGTGTGCATTCATGAAGATTTGATCTTCCGCCGACCTCATGGTTAAAAAAATTAAAACCCAATTTCATTGATTGAGCGTCACATGTTTCAGACTCATTTCTCACCCTGTCATCCCCCCAATTTTTTTGCCATATTCGCATTTATCGTCAAATTTTAATGTTCATTTATGTAATATGTTTTATCTTAAAAATTTACCGTTTTCGAATTATTTGGAAAAATATGAGTATTTTGACAGCACCACAAAAATCTGTGCTGTACCTTGACCTCTGCGAATTTCGAAATCGGTATTCTGGAGCTCTAAAAAAACCTAATAAGCTACGTTTTGACTTTTAATTTAAGAAAAAGTCCTCTACAACCCTCGAAATATTCATCCGAAGTTGCATAATTTCAAACCTCGATAACTTGCTTATTTCAAATAGAAATAGAATAACCTAATTTTATACCGTTTTCGGATTTATCGTGAAATTTTATGTAATGTGTCCTATCTTGAAAATTTACCGTTTCCGAATTATTCCGCAAAATTAAAAAATTATTTAATTTGTGTTTTGATCCAGTGCCAAAAATTTGTTTATAATAGCAGTTATTAAAATTTGAAACATTGGAATCGAATATAAATTTGAGGACATTTTTAAACGTTTCCAAATCGATATTATAATTTAAAGAAATATTATCCCAGTGTCTTTCAATGCTCATTAGGATGACGTGTAGTGAAAAGAGATACTATGTCAAAATTGACTATTATATAATTATTTGGAATTTGAAAGTCATTAATAGAAATGCTAAAAATGAAGGAATCCTGTACACAATATTCGCTGTCTGGACTAAACGCTTTGGTTAAAATGCCTGTTAGAAAATTTGCCAAATTTTGGTTTGGAGAATCTATACAAACTACCATAGGCCTCATTGTTACATTTGCTTTATGTATTTTTCGTAACGTGTAATAACTAGGAGTAACTACATTGTAAATTGTTTGATTTTTGGCAACTTCTTTTGAGATCATGTTATCTTTTTTTAATTAATTAGTTTGTTAGCTTTCTGCTGCAAAGTGCAAGGTAAGATTGTTAGGTAATTTGATGTAATATCTTTCATCATTTAGCAAATCTTGACTTTTATTTAAATAATCATCTTTATACATTGCAACTGTTGGTAGCGGACCGAGAACATTTTATTATTGTAATAAACGTTTGTCAAATCGCCATTGTTACCACGCTAGAAAAGACAGTTACTGGATTTTTAATGTCTTGATAATACGTCGTAATTTGCTAATATTGTTGTTGTTTATATTTATATTTGTGTAGAGGTGGCTGGCGAATGGGTATATGATACACACTCCCAGGCCAGACCTTAAACACCTCGAATTTTTATTTCCATTGTTTTTATTTGTTGTATAGATGAATGTGTAACCAGAGAGAGGAGCACTGTATTTTTCTAACGCACTCAAACATATATATCGGTCACGATGTTCGTGATCTATTTATAACTTACCTTTGTTTTAATGAGTTTTTTTGTCAGTTTGTTTAAGTAGAATTATTTGCCTGCGAGCTGATTTCTCTTTGTATCTGCTTTATTGTAATTTGATTTATGTATTCTCTGCTTTAGTGGTCACTAAACAATTGGGTACATGCAAATTCCTTGTCTATTTTCTCTCTTTTTGTTTGTCCTTGCCTTTACTGTTGTTGTATTTTATATTTATCGTAATTTGCTTTATTGTTTTATGTGCTTATTTACTTAAAGGCCGGCATGATTGGTGTTTAAAGGGCCAC
This sequence comes from Vesta saturnalis, assembly GCA_036346205.1. NCBI lineage: Eukaryota > Metazoa > Arthropoda > Insecta > Coleoptera > Lampyridae > Vesta > Vesta saturnalis. The sequence goes on along the minus strand of JARFJB010002319.1, from coordinate 496,381 downwards.
ATGTTTGGTGTTACGATTTTGATTATTTATGACCCAATTGTGCGTGACTACATGTGTTTTTTTTATTATTGTGTTTCTGTGTAACTAAACTACTTTTTATTCATTTCTCTTAATTTTATAATTTGGTACGCACTTTAAACTGATTTAATGGTGTTTTGTTATATATTTAACCCTCTCATTGTTTTTTTTGTGTTATTTTATTTATTAATGTACTTGTGCAATTACTTTTTTTTGTGGATTTTATTGGTGGTTCTTTCCCACAATAGTATATTAACGGGCTGAACCACCGTTGTGCAACTCTCGTTGATTTTAATTTGAGTAGTTTCGTTTTTTTGTCTTACCTGCTCCTCACGATGCAACACCTACCTCATCCAGCCTATCTAATTTAGATAGCACAACGTACCTACCACTATACGGCCACTTCGTTTCATCAGATTTGAGGTTTGCGAGTAATTAAATATCAGACTCGTAAATAAACTCTAATGTTTTAATTATTGCCAGGAAAGTCAAAGTAAGGTAGGCAATTAATTTGAGTAATAGTAACATTATTGTCAGTCAAGTCAAGATAAATCACTTAGCGGTTGTTTTGTTCTTGAATTTTCATTATTACAAATAAGTTCAAATTATGCTTTTCAAGATAGGGTACCTGGGGGACGCTACACAAATGTCACATTGCCTTTGTCGCTTCTAACAATACACAACTCAGGATGGTTTTTTATAAAAGCTTTGCATTCAGTAAACATGTCTTTAAAGAAATTATTATTTGAGGCATTTCTTTATGAATATAATTACTAATGGGTCAATCCAAGTAAAGTGATCCAATAAAAATTAAGTTGGTTGCTTGACCCTTCTTAAATATTTTGATTTTTTTATATGTCAGTACCCTATAATGGAGAAGTTCAAAACAGTTTTAAAACATTTTTTACCTTGCACCGTTACTGAATGGCGGCCATCTTTATTTGTAAGCGCATGACGGTTTTTCAATTTGGAAACATTATCGTTAATTTGAATATCTCTGCACTGGGTTAAGTTACAACATAGCAACAGATATTTTAGAAAAGTCTCCCCTACAACTTTATTTATTACCCAAAATACCCTTAATTTAAAAAAAAACGAACTGACCTCCAAAGTTTAGTATTGAAAATTTAGAAAATCCCCTTTTTAGAACCAAAAATAACAACCAAGGAATGATTTATCAGTCTATTTTTTTTTTCTCAAGTTAGGTATCATAAACTACTAACATTATATAGAGCAAGCGCACTGACAAATGTTTCCTTATTTTTTTTATAAATTTTTGAAATTTTAAAATCTTTATTTTTTGGTACAGTTTGGGGCCAATTATCTCTGGTGGGACTGAATATAAAAATTTATTTTTGCACATTTTGTACACCTATACGATAGCAAAGTACTGTAAAAATTTCAACACTGATATTTGACTGTGTGATTTGAATTTGGAAAATGAGGAAATAATTGACATTGCGCTACAATTGATCTCATGGCTGTTACCTAATCTCTACACTTCTTCTTCTTTGTCACTAGTAGATTTATTGAATGACGTTCTCAGGTCAGCCGGTGATAAAATGCACAAAAACACCACTGTTTTTCCAACTTATTCTTTCAACCTGTGCAAGCCAAGTCCATCATACACATGCCACTATGTCACTCAATTTTAAAGAAAAAGATATAATTTTACTGACACAATGATCCCCGTAAATTTGGGTTTCTGATGTTATATAGCATCGAACTAAGTTTTCTGCAATGCCAAGAAATTTGTGTTTTAAATCTGGTTTGAAGCGTTGTTTTGATATGAAGAACTACCTCTTGTTTCTTGATGAGAAAATAGATGATGCTTTTAATATTATCCGTGCAAAAGGCATACATGTCCTCCATTGTAAGAATTTGGTCTGTGGTCATTCTTTGTAGGCTGGCTTTACTCACTTCACATTTTGTTGTACCTCCTACTCCATCGCATGCATTTTTACCATGGCAAGAGGCAAAAAAGTGCCATTCTGCCTCCAACCTGAAATCTACTTTGTGGTTGCAAAGATTTGGAAAATTCCTTTTGTTCTTGTATTGACTACCACTTCCATCTGAAAAGTATGTGAGCTTCTCAACCTTGGGCAACTTTTCTTTTATGTAATTTGTTACATACTTTTGAAACAAATTGACAACCGAAGTATTATACTCCAAGTAGTCGCATGTAAATTGAAGAACTGCAAACTTCATTTTCACATTTTTGAAGTACAGAATAAATGGATGCACTGTTGCCTGGTCATTGACCCAGTGATACCCTTGTATTTCATCCTGGACCACAAATGTCAAGTTTTCTGCAAAATCAGCTAGGACTATGAATTCAGTTTCATAAAGTTGTGCTTTTTGTCCTTCAAAACTTGCTTTGGACTTTAGAAACATAGTGATGGCTTTTGAGATTTTCTAAGTTTTCAACTAAAGATTCAAAGTACTCTTCCGGAGATTTAACCACTGTTATCATTTCAGCCGTGTCGGTTGTGGCCCACTTTATGAAGGTAACATTGTCGGGCATTTACTCCTCAGATTCGTTAAACAATTCAAGAGCGGTTTCTTTACCATTTATCACACAAACTCACGATGCAGTCATAATTGTTAGTGTCACAGACCATTAAATCTAGTAACTATTTATAGTGAACATAGAGTTTTGCACCAGCCATCATCAGTTTTGACGATATAAATAAACACATAAACAAACACATACGGAGTGTGTACCTGGGGAGCCGGTCAAAATACACCACTTAGAGCGAAGGTCACAAAATCTTGACCTGCCAATTGTGCATTCAGGATGAGCATTTTGAAAGCTACATAAAGTACATTTAAATTTTACAGCACTAGTCGTTTCTGCTTTGTTACTTTAACTCCATTTATAACAACTCTTTTCCTATCTTTGCTAGCCGGGCACATTCTACTGTTTTCATCGTCTTCAAAAACTCCTGGATCTTTTCAATTGTTTCTTTACTTATTATACTTACTCCTTTCTTCATTCCTAAAACTGGTAGAATGTCTTGTCTTTTACTAATTTTCGGTTAGTCTAACCAAACGATCAGAAACGTTAAACTCATGAACTATTTTTGTCTTGACCATGAGTCAGAGAGCAAGCTTAAAATTTTAACTTTTTCTTTTTAGATGGCACTGAACACTCACTTTTAATTTCTCGATTAAGCTCAAATATTCAGTGTCGGATGATTTTGGAGGTAGGTTTGCTTTTTTTAGAAATACTGTTGGTATGTGGATTATTAAAGCATGATTCTAAGTCTTTTCTACTTCTGTTTGAAATTCGTTGTACCTTGTTATCAATAGCGGGTTCTTTTTCCGCTACTAAATTTTCTTATTTTCGAAGCAGAAGATTGGAACAATCAAAATCCAATTTTCTAATAACTTCCTCATTAGGAATATAAATGTCATTAAGGTTACATGATTCTGGTTCTGAATTCACAATAAATATTTTTGAATAACAATTTGGGCAGAGGGGATTACCAGGAATCAGATTAAGTTCCACTCAAGCTGTTTTACTCTCACTTAACAAGGACAAATGTTCAAGCTTTATTTCCTCAGACCTGTGATAACTGGCTTTTTATGAACTTTGAGTGGATCAAAGCATATTTCGAAAAATGTGATTGTACTTCAGAATATATTTTTTCTCATGATACTCACAAACTGATGATACAGAAGAACTTACTCTTAATTTAAACAAAGTTTGTCTATTCTCATCAAAGTCATTAAGATTTTAAGTTTTTAATACCATAAACTGTTTTATGGCACACTTCACTTACTATCTGTCCAATAGAGCACTGTTCATCCATTTTGTTACATTCTAATTAGTCTTGAAAAATGTAAAAAATATTTTAAAATAGGAAAACACTTTCAAAATTATTTATTATTAAATCTTAATACTATATTGTGTACCAAGGGACTAGTGCCACTTTTAATCCCGAACGTGAAGATCACTCACTGAGGGATTAAAACACACTTTAGTCTTGTGGTACATACGCCATTTTTGCACCCTATGGACTAAAACTTAGAAATTTATACGATAGTTAAGTGAAAAGAAACACTTAACATTAATACTAATCGTTATAAAAAGTTACTGAAAAAGAAACCGATGTTACTCTAGATTTGAAACCGGGTCCTCTTGCTTATAAAGCGAGCGCTCTACCATTGATCCACACCAACGTTTAGAGGATGTTATTAAAGTATGGTTCTTGTGGTAACGTATAATAAAAAATTAAACTTAGAATGCTGTGATTTTGACACTCACTTGACACTAAAATCAACGACTGTAACATTTTATTATTGTTTTTTTTTGCAAAAGAGAAAATGGATTAGGCATTAGGAGATTAAAACATGAATTTTACTCCTTAAAATTTAAGTCCCAAGGGAGTAAAAGTGGCACTTTAGTTCATAAAATGAGGAAGTAAAATGCATGTTTTAGTTTCTGCGATGAAAGAAATTACTTTAGTTTATAAAAATTACACTCACGACAACAGCACATAAAATATTCCGCACTCTCAATGGAGTATGTACATCCACTCTTATAGAGGTTTCTGAACAGACTGACTAAAACAATACCAGCCAATGTAGTGGAGGTACACAGTTAATGTACAGACTTGTCATTGACTACTGGGCTCCTGTGCAGACTTGTTACTATTGTCCACTGAGATCCAGTACATACTTGCCTTGAGGACTAAACTCATGCACAAAACTGTAGTCTTCTCAAGAATAGAAAAACTTCACATGTTTATTATTTTAATTTTATCCTTTTAAACTTGAACTTATAATAATGTGCTACTTAATTGAAATAAACATAGATGTAAATGGTGTGTATAAAGTTTGTAGTTGTTCCAGGTTGTTCTATGTTTGTTCTATATTGTTCCAAAGTTACAAGGCTAAAACTCAAAAACAATTATAGCATTATGTGGATTATTTTCTTATTTTCAAAATTCATATCTTTGTTCAAAGTACCTATCAATGTTGAAATATTTACAGTCCTTTGCTGTCATATAGGTGTACAACATTTGCAAAAATAAAATTTTTATATTCAGTCCCACCAAACAACTTCATGTAAAAGTACCTAAATAATCAACTATAGATTTCTTTGTTATTCTTAAAATAAATGTAGTATAAATTCAGTATAAATTATTACTATTATCTATAGATACTTTCAGGTTTTTATTATGCTGTGTTTCAGGGCGTACCCTATATCAGGCGGGAATATATCCTCCACTTTCAGCTCCGACGATGACGTCAGTAGGCCGATTGCCACACGAAAAGTATTGAGACAAGGACAGATTTCCTTGTTTTCAATCAAATTTTAACGACTAAAACCAAAACTCTTGTCTCAAATGATCGGAAATTATATTTTTAATAATCACAATCAAAACAAAAAATCTTAGTAATGTCTTGTTTAGAAGTGTTCCTAGAATTGAACGATGCTTGTTATTCTTTATCTCTAATGTAAAAGTGATTAGGATACTAAATGTATAAGTGTAACTTCTATAATTTACTTGTTTAACTAATGCAATACGAATAGTAAAAATTCGGGAATCCATTTCAATGTTTTAATTTTCTTTTGACGCCAAACTTGTTTTGCGGTCTGCAATTACATTATTTCTTACATTTTTATAGTTAGACAAAACAATATTATGTGCATTTCAAACAAATTGCATCATGTTTCATGGATATTGTAACGATTCATTAACTGATAGAGAAACTGTAGTAAATAGCTAGTAATCCTATTCCTATTATTAATCAACCACATTTCTTAAAATTAGTAAAATATCCATGTATTTTTTAATAAACATATATGTAACTGCAATTTCAGTAAATACAACCAGGGCCGGATTTAGGACCTCTGGGGTCCCAGGTGGATTCCCAAATGGGGCCCCAATATAAACATGTTATAATCATATAGATACCGCATGTTATAATATAATATAAATAATTATTATATAGTATTATAAAGGGTGTCTGTGTATTACACCGACAACACTTAACTGTAGATTCAGGGAATAAAATAAAGACGATTTAGCGAAAAAGTTTAGTAAAAAGTTTTTAATTTTAGAGATATAAGCGAGCAGAGTTACCATAAAAATGTTTTTTGCAAACAACGTAATGAAACTTAATAAAATTTGGTACAGTTTCTTACTCGGTTAAGCTGCTCCTTTTAGCAAAATATGGCCGACTTTAGGTCATGGCCTTTACGACTATCGCGGCATAGTATCATTCAGAACTTTTCCTATCGACACAATCATAACAATTGAAAGCTGCCATTTAATAGAACATTAATTTTTCAAGAGAAAAGTCCCTTGCAAATTTTCGCTGAAGTTAGCCATTTTGAGAAAAAATGTTTTGTGAAACCCTGCAAATCGTTAAATCGGAATGGCTATATGAGCAATGTTTCGTTATTTCGGCAGAATTCCCATTTTAATTAAAAAATTCTTAAATTTTGGTAAGTTTCTCGTAAAGATCTGAAGTAGCATTGCAAAAGGCTAAAAACCACTGTAGTAGTTAATACATAATGGTTTTAACTTTTATTTTATTAATACAGCTGACGAAACTTACAGTACATAGTAATAATTTTAATTACATATTTACCTTTGAACTTATTCGTTCATAACAAAATTTATAATAAATGTTCGAAATGTTTACCCTCGCAACGTATACAAGCCTGAGCTCGTTGTAACAAACTCGTGCGAATAGTACGTAGTATCGCAGGATTTTGCCGAATTTCTTCTGAAGCAGCTACTAATCTTTGCCATAAATCGTCGCGGTCTCGAACAGGATTGACGTAAACTTTTTCTTTTAAAACACCTCATAGATAAAAATACATTGCGGTAAGGTCAGGACAACTGGATAGTCACTTTATAGGTGCATCAGCTCCTCTACCGATCCACCTATCACGATATGTAGCATTTAAGTATTCTCGCACAGGGAGGGAACAATGTGGCGGTGCTCCATCATGCATAAAAATTTGAACGCGGCATGACTCTAACGATACATTCTTAAGTAATACTTCATCTCGGATAAATTCTAAATAAGACTGACCATTTAATCTTTGTGGCAGAACAACAGTGCGTGCTAAAAAATCTCTAACGATTCCAGCCCATACATTAATAGTAAACTAGCGTTGAAAGGAATTTGGTCGAATTATTCTAGGATTTTCATCACATTCGTGAAGATTATGAAAGTAGAAAATTCCATTTCGTGTAAAGCACGATTCATCTGTAAACAAAAGTTTATCAAAAACCTATTATCGCCAATAAAACCATTCATCAAAATCTATACGTAACGCATGATCCCCATCTTGCAATTCTTGGACACGTTGAACATGATAAGGCCGCAGAAGTTGTTCTTTCAATGTCCGGAGAACAGTGTCCTTTGATGTGTCAAATAGTCTTGCCAGGCTTCTCAAGTTTTCTCCTGATTTTCTTCAACAGCGTGTAGGATTGCTTCTTCCGTTTCAATGTGAACTTGCCGGGGCGACCTACATCTGCAGTGGATTTCTTAAATGTCCCAAATTCCTTTAGCCGTCTATCTTCTGCAGCAAAGGTGAAATGATGAGGAATACGTCTGTTTGGAAATCTTTCTCCATACACTCGTGCTGCTGCTCGACAATTCATTCTACACTCTCCTAATATTAAAAATATATATCAGTGATTCTGTATTATAAGTGTTTTGTAACTGTGGTTTCCTATTAGTGGAGTTGATCGGCCTATTTCCACAGTTTATGCTTTTTGAGCGCGACGTTTCGGAAGCGGACTCTGCTTCCGTCATCAGGCTTAGTCCTGAGAAGGACTGTTTTCGCACTTGAGTCGAATTCATTTGTTATATCTAATTTTTCTCAAGCACTTGACTACTCTCAGATTCGAACTTGGTACCTTTCACTTACTAGTCTGACACCTTTACCGCTGAGCCACTGAGTAATCCAATATATATTTGTTAGAACTTATATATATATATATATATATATATATATATATATATATATTAAACTATTTTTCGTGGTTGCGCAGAAGTTTATTGCGCATGTTGCGCCGTAACCTCTTGCGCAGGTGTATTGCGCTTAAGCTCTTCGCGCATTATTGGAATCCATATGGGTTTCATTTCTACACTAGCTTGGCTTATTGGATTTTCTGCTAGTGCGATGAATGTGGCTTCTTTGAGTTTCCGACGAGTTGTATTCTCGTCCTTTGCCACTATCTGTATGTTATCCCATTGGATGCGGTGGTCTTCGTTCCAGACATGTTCAGCGATTCTTGATCTTTCTGTTTCGCCCTTACGGACGTTGTTCTTGTGTTCCTGAGTTCTCACTTTGAGTGGTCTACTGCTCTCTCCTATGTATGCTTGCCGCATTCGCATGGTAGGTTGTATACACAGTTCTTGGAATTCTGATCTTCATTGTATGATTTGGTTTTGGTTAGTATTCCCTGAGCGTTCTGGTCGATTTGAAGGCAGTGCGTATCTTGTATTTGCTGCCTATCCTTCGTATTTTGTCTGAGGTACCTCAGACAAAATACAAAATTATATATTCAAAAATAAACTACCAATGCGGCCTGGGGCCTCCCGGACTCCGGTCGCTTGCCCCAAGCGCCCATAGGTAAATTCGGCTTTGAATCAAGCATTAATTATACTTTTATTACAATGCCTTAAATTTTCACTATGACAACTTTATGACAACTTTTTGACGCTCACAATTGATTTATAGAGGCTTCGTAATTTTTATAATTATACAATGCAATATTTTGTAACATTAAATAAAGTAGTACTATGACAGGTGTTTCATGAATCCGGTACATGGCATTTGTGAATCATATTCTGACAGATATTATCAGAATTTGTTGGTGCAGCCTAAAACTCCACGATTTCTATATGCGACTACATGCATGCATTTCTTTACAATTCTAGGACTACTAACGTCACACATTCCTATATTCACAAACGCTGTGTGTGTTTACATGTACTATTTTTGAGAGCGTCGAACGCTGTCAGATCAATTGGCTCCTCATAATCGGAAGTCTACTGTATTGAAATTGAATAAAATTGTTGCATCTTGAGATTGTAAGTAAATGATTTATATGTAATCTTTCTCCAATACCTACACTACGCACTTTAATAATTGCTCTAAGCCAAATTTAATTCAATTATAGGACCACCCTTTACATTGACAATTATGGAAAGTTTTAGTGAAGATATAGATGAATTGAACAGACTTCAATTACAAGTAAATCTACGTAATTACTTAATTAATTTACTAAGATTAGCTGGATTTGATAGTAAGGTTTCTTTAGCCAATTTTCAAGAAAGTGACATTCAATATTTAGAAAAATTGCTGCTGATGACCGACTTAATACTGAGCGAAGAACATCATAAATATTTGGGAATGTATGTAAGCAACCCAAAAGTACAAAGTTGTTATGGGTCATAAAAGGTCTCTTTGGGAATTTATATACAAAATTAGGCAAGATCCAAGTACTTAACCGGGATCTACTAAAATGAAATCTTAATTGCAAATTAATAAACACTTCCTTCAAGTCGCTGATACCGATATTAACACAGCAAATCGCCATGTACTTAAGTTATTACAACACTGAATATCACAAAATACTGAAGAGAATAAGTCTGATTACAAAGATATCAAAGTTGATTGTTCTGTCAGTAATAACCCTGATATTAATGCAACAGCAACAGTAACATGCATTTGTGGAACCAAAGTGAAAATTACTAAAAGTAAAAATAGATAGACATGTAGCAATTTTTATCGGCATTTCAATAACACTCGTGATCATGAATCATTAAGATCCATCCAAACAATTTCGGAGACAACTAACCCTGAACGTATACAAAACCGAATACAAGACGTAATAATTTGAGTATTCTGGCCTTTATAACAAACCAGCACAATAAGCACCGAAATTGTTTCAAAATCCATAGAAAGCTCACGTTTCCACTGATGACGACGAGACTAACACAGAAGATGATGTTATCGAACTTGGTGACAATCTTGGTCACGATTTTCCTTCGGATTTGATGAGTAGCGAATGTTTGGAAAAGGCTGGTACATTCACTGCTTTACCTGGGCCTCTAATACCTAAAGCAGCGCAATCTAGGATCAAAATGGAAATGTGAAAAGTATTCTCGTGAAAGCCGCTTCAAAAACTAACTCCTAATCAGCCCCTCGTTACAAATTATGTAAAAGTATTAAATTATTTGGAAAAATTACTTAGTTCAACAAAACAATCATTTAAAAACACCTTATTGGAACATTATGAAATTAAACGTCAAAATTTATTTTCCATCTTAAAAGAAAACGCCCAAAGAAATTCAAAAGGGAAAGTAAAGTCGTATGAATCTCCACTGGGGACTAGCAGACTAGCATACGAAACTTTTCATGCTAATCTTCCATCAGTTTCAACAATAACAAGGTCTATAGCACCAAGAAAATTTTATGAAGAAGCAAAATTTTATTTTGAAGAACTCGTATTGTTTTTAGAAAACCGAAAACTTCCACCGATTGTGTGGTTTAGTGAGGACGGCACAAGAATAACTGAAAAATTGAATACTTATAGCCCTAACAATAACAAATGCTATTTTGGCGTACAAATGAATTCCGATAACAATGATTTCCTATGAATACCGATTGAATTCCGATGACTTCGTATAAATACCTGCGTTTTCCTATTGAATAACGATGACTTCCAATTAATTCCTATTCAATACATGTGAATACTGATGAGTTTTTGTGAATTCCTATTGAATTCATTTTTCTTATCTACGGTGACCCTAGGTTACCGTAAATTTTGAATTTCCTTTTTATTTTCATAAACTCGTTTGCGCATGTGCAATCGCTATTTTTTCGTGCAATTGGCAACGACCTAACCCGCAACACTAAATGCGAGTAGCACGTGCTTTGAGCGGATGCAGTATATTGGAAGTACACTGTGTATACAAATAACATATATCATGGCGTTGAATACATTTCAGGAACACGAGCAGGAAGTTTCCGATGAAGAACAGTTTTTCTCTCAATTAGGAGAAAATTTAATGTAATAATAATAATAAAAATAATAAGCTACCTCGGTGGTGAAATAGTTAGAATGCTTTCCTTTTATCGAACGGCGCGGGTTTAAACCTGACAGAGGTATCCGTTTTTCTAAAACGGAGAAAAACCAAGGTACGGGTTCTTCTCTAATAGAAAGTAAAACTATAGGTCCCGCGGCAATACGATGTCTGACACATTAAAAACACATTACTAAGGGCACACAAATACAAATTGTACTTGTATTCGGTAATTGTAAATTTGAATGAACCGGTTTTGTGGTTTCGGGAACTTTATTCAGCTATTTTTTAGTAAATAACCAACCAACGTTTCGATATTTCCCGCATCTTCCTCAGGACTCTTATAAAAACATAAATAGCACGGTCAGTTTAACAAAATTAAAAACGACGTCACATAATAAATTAACATTTAAATTAAAATCCGGGATTAAAAATATTTAAAATAATTTATACAAATTAAAAACATGCTTCTTGCACGGACTCAATAAGATACCCGGTATCATGTTATTATTTTAAATATTGTGAACAGATTTTAATCCCGGATTATAATCTAAATGTTAATTTATTATGTGAGTTCGTTTTTGATTTTGTTAAACTGGCTGTGCTATTTATGTTTTTATAAGAGCCCTGAGGAAAATACGGGAAGTATCGAAACGTTGGCCGCTTATTTACTAAAAATAGCAGAATAAAATCCTGAAACCACAAAACTGTTTCATTCAGATAATAATAATAGTATATTTATTGTTACAATAAAACATAATACACACAATAAAATTGAAAAAGTGTGACAAATGGGCAACCTAATGCTAATTAAAGCAATCGACCAGTCTTCCTCTTGTCCCTATGAGTAGTATTCTTCCTTTAAATATGTGTAAACACAAGCAAATTATTATAATAGATATGAACAATGTATTGTAAGAACTGCCTCTCTTTGCAAAAAAAATGAATGTGGATAATTTAATTGCCTTAATTATCTGAGTTAAGTAAACAGACTTCAAAATCTAAAATTATTTCGAGCAAATCTAGAAACATAAATTACGAATCTATATACAAAGCCATATTATTATAAGTTATAACCATTTTGACATTTTGATATCAGAATAGAGAGAAGATAATGATGTAGGATAAGCTCCGAAAGAGCCAGATATACGTATATCTGTAAATGTATTTAACCCTCATCCGGGCAAGGTAATTTTCAAACGTTATCAGGCAGTTCGGGCCTGTGAGGCCCGTCGTATCTATATATTGTTTGTGCGTTAAATTTTTATATATGCAAACAATTTCCTTTAAAAGATTATTTAACATAAATCACTACATTATAAGCTATTTACAACAATTATTACACAATAACTTTGAATGTTCTTTACACATATTTTGTTTACATTCGCTACAATATTGTTTTTGTGTTCGATCCTTCGCTTTGGGACACAAGTAACATCTTCTGACACTTACTTGAGGTTCAAGTATTAATTTTTTTGAAGAAGTTGGTTCATCTATAAACTCCTCCATACAGTGCTGGACACTATGTTGTAATCCTCTCGATTGCCTTTTGCGTTTTGATATGCGGAAGTACTAAACTTTCAGATAGGGATACCAGAAATAAACGTCTCTTTTCGTGTTTTTTGTTCCAAACAACATATGCAGCCACACCACTCACGTCTAACAGATTCATAAAAAATGCAAATGGCCAACGATTTGTTTTGAGTTTAGACATGTATTTATGGATCATTTGGTCTAATGTATGCACTCCACACTTAGTTTGGTTGTAATACATAACCATTTCCGGTTTGTTCTTAATCGCCATTGAGTCTCTTATTGTGGTGCATAGTTGACAATATTATCACACTTTTGTTCTTTTTTGGTACATAGGATACCAAGGATGCATGTGATGTGAAACCAAAAATTGAGGTCTCTTCATCCCGTTTTTTGTTAGGCAAAAATTCTTGGGGTACAAAACGCTTGTTTTTTTTCACAGTTCCTACGCACGTCAATCCATTCTTCAATAATCTTTTAGATAATAAATAATCTGTGAAATAATTATCAAAAGTCACGTTTCTCTTTGTATTATAAAACGGCTGTACCAGTTGCTCAACCACTCCACTCGCGAGGCCCTTCGCAACTTGATTACGTTCTTTTCCAATGTAGGGAATACCATTTAGGGGAGAATCGCATGCCCACCAGATCTTCATTCTATATTTGTCAGGTTTTGAGGGTATGTATTAACAGAATGGGCATCGTCCACGAAAAGGTAGTTGTTCATCCACTGTTATATTATCTCCGGGTAAGTAATGCTTTTTGAAATTATTATTGACCATTTCCCAAATTTTTCGTATAGGTATAAGTTAATGATCTTTTCTCCGTTGCTGCGCATTTCTTTGTTATCAAAGCATATAAAACGCAACAATTTTTTTAATCTTTTTAGTCCTATAGTTCCTCGAAAAATTGGCGGACCGTATAAAGCACTCCACAACACGTCATAACTAGTATCATTTGCACTCAGATGACCGGCAGTTAGAAACAAACCGAAAAAAACACGAATTTCAATATTATCACATGACTTCCAAAATATACTCTTCAACACCCTGTTGGCTTCATTGTTTGTCTGTAAAACAATTTCAGACTATATCGTCGTCCATAAATAAACAGAAAGCATCAATAATTTTCCCCGGCTGGATTATGACTTTATGTAATTTTGATTTTATTATATTGCAAGAACGAGACCGGCCTGAAGGAGGAGGTTGGCTGATCCACTCTGTACCGTCTTTAGAAGTGAATTGGGATGTATTGGCAATATTTGAATTTGGCGAACCTTCCTCTTCACTTAGTTCTTGAATGTTTCACTAGCAGATGAAACATGATCTTCTTCTTCGCAGATTTCCTACTATCTTCTCAAGTTCTCCTTGAGTTAACTTTCGGTTCATTTTCATGCAGCCCAATCAGACTTACAATTGCATACAAACTAAAACTTGAAGCTAATATAGACATGCATTTATATATCTGCTACCCCTTCAAGAGTTGAGAAAGTTTTCTTTTATTGTAAAAACCAAAACTTTTACTAAATACCTTTATGCAAACGACTAAGTCATTATCTAGATACCTCATTAGATAAACATAATCATTAGGCCCGCTTGCCCGGTAATGAAGCTTTAATCGAAAAATGCTGATAAAATCAATATGCAGAAAATATATTCTATTATCTCTTGATGGGAAATTAGTAAATACCATTTTGGAGGAATTCTAAAAGGCATTAACTCAAATTACATTTATTAATAGAAATATTAAAGTTTTAATTCTTGTTCGGGCCTAAGCGGTCCCCCTTGCTCGGATATAGGTTAAATGAATCATAATTTTTTCAAAGAATCTTTGATAAAATACTACTACTTTCTATGATGTTTTATGTATTTCTGTAGAATAGTAGTGACTTTCTGTACCTAGAAATCCTATTGAATACCGATGACTTCCTACGAATGCCTGCGCTTTTCTACTGAATTCCGATAACTTCCTATGAATACCTGCGATTTCCTACTGATTTCCGATGACTTCCTATGAATGCCTGCGATTTTCTATTCAATACCAATGATTTCTTGTGAATTCCTACCGATTTCTTACTGAATACCGATTGCATGTGCACGAGAATTCCTAATGTATTAACCCCTCGCAAATTAGTTGGTTTTGTTCTTTCCTTTCAGTCGAAATGGCCTGCCGGATACTTCAAAATTTAAGGTAAGCATAAATCTTTTACAGATACATACTTTAAATAATAATATATTTTTGAAATATAAGGCGATTCAGCTGAAGAAATGTAAACCATGTTTTCTAACGAAATGTGTGCCAATTACGCCTATGTCATAATGGCACAAGCTCTTGATGAAAGTAGAACTTCGTTTAGTTTAGCACTGTATGAAAACCGATAACAAATTTACAGCTGCAAGTATCCTATCTCGATGGCAAACAATGAAAGAAATGGCCAGAGAGTGTGACTCATTGCTGAAAAGCATATGAATGAAATAATAGAAAACGTATGTCGCATAGTTCTTTTTAATAAAATTAATGGGCGTGTAAAATATAAAACAATGAATAAACGTAACACATATTAATCATAACATTCATTCTTAAAATAGTGCAAAAAGACATATATAGATTTTTTGAATGTTGTTAACAATATTCGTTGACCATCATAGAAGAACTGCACCCCTTAATACTTACAAACAACGCCATAAACACAATCACAAATTTGAATTTGAGGTTATGTTTTGTGTTCGAGTTTGGTACACCTAGTCTTTACTGGGTGCACGAAACTCGAGTTCGAACGTAGGTTCGAACAAAATGGGAGTAATTTAAAAACGATTGACGAAAAGAAGACACAAAATAAACGTTGCATAATTAAAAATATACATCGTACACATCAATAGTTAATTCTTTAATCACCGTCAGCTTCACTGCTGGCACTATCGAAACCTACATTAATAATAATTGGTGTTTGAATCACATCCCATCTTTTTTGCAGGTCCCACCATTCACCCATAAGTTTCTCTGCACTTCATCCAATATTCTTTGTCCACTAAGTGTAAAGATTTTTCCCACATACTTAAAATCGTTTCATCTTCATATCCTTCGCTACCTATGTTTTTATCATAATGACCCTTACATTTTGCCCATATTAATTCAATGGGATTAAATTGACAATAGTAGGGTGGCAGTCGAAGAACTTTATGACCATATTGCTAAGCTACCATGTCAAATTCAAAAGTTTTGGTAATATTCGCTTCAGATACAATAAAAAGTAATTCGTTCTTTAACATATCGTCAGTAAATTGTAAATTGTGTTTGATTAAAAATGACTTAATTTCATCCTTTTTCCAAGAGGCAGTTGGTAATTTTCCAACTAATT
Source organism: Vesta saturnalis (assembly GCA_036346205.1). NCBI lineage: Eukaryota > Metazoa > Arthropoda > Insecta > Coleoptera > Lampyridae > Vesta > Vesta saturnalis. Next base: position 480,405 of record JARFJB010002319.1, on the reverse strand, counting down.
TTGAGTGAAACGGGGCATCATCTAATATAATAATGCTTGGTTGGTGCAAATTTGATAAAAGTTGTTCAATAAACCATTTCGTAAATAAATCTGAATTCATGTTATCATGATAATCGTCGGTCTTGGATTTTGAAGAAAATATTAAGGATGTATTTTCAATAAAACCATTCTTATTACCAGCACTAAGAATAATAAACCTAAAATATATTCTATATATTATAATAATTTAACAATTTAACATTTATTTACCTTTTTCCTTCACCTAATTGCTTTTTTCTTATACTTTATTTATTAGAATCGTGACAACTTTTTTTTTTGCTGAAGCTCTACCTAAAATCCACGTTTCGTCTAGGAAGACTGGTTCATACAATACCTCTTATTTATTTTTAAATATTCTCTTAAAAACTTTGTTCGACTCGCAGCAATGTAGTCTTGTTCAAATAAAGCTCTAAGACCATCTTCTGTTTTAACCCTTGGCTAGGAGCACGATTTGAGTAACATAAGTAGGCGCATCGGGTAGGAAAGGACCCCATAACTTAAAAGGTGAATAACCTTTACAAATGATTAACAAAATTGGTGATTTCAGGTTCACAACTTTATTAGCTTTTAATAAACACATTTACATGTTAGGCAAACATAAATTACACATAGTGCTTCTGTGCTGAACGCATACAACTTTTTTGCACAAAGAACACTGTTCTTTACTTTATTTGTCCTTATTTCTTGAACACACTTCACACCGCTTTCTTTTTTTATTCACAGTATTGTTAGATGATGTGGGAATGTTGACGTCGAATCTTACTTGTATTCGTTCACGAATTTGTCGTGGAGTGGCATTTAAAGTCAGTCTTGTTAATTGATGCTCTTTCAATAACTCTACTGAGAGATTTAAAAAAAAACCCTTCTTGTCAGATTTGGTTTATTATGTTTCTCTTTATATATGATATAAGAGTTAATTCCAACTATACTTAGCACATGGAAAAATACTGCAAAAGGCCATCTTCTGGTTCGTCGTGCAACATTGTACGAAGCACATAGTTGATCGTTTGTGTCAACACCTCCTTTTGTGTTGTTATAATACTGTACAATTTGTTTTTTTGCTGTTGTCTAAATTATTTGCATCTTTATGCATAGTGGATAGTAGTAACACTGCCTTATTATTTTTTTTGGGACACAGGACGACAAGTCATGTTTTGATGGAATCCATACAAAACACTATTCACTTCTCTTCCCTATTTGGCTGGAATGCTGTTGGAATCTCTTTCTTATTTTTCTAAGAGTCCCTACAAGCAACTATGATTTTAAGCAGCCCAAGTGCTAGGGGTATGCTGGTGTACCAGTTGTCGGTAGTAATATTTCTTGCACTTCCAGAAATGTGCCCCACAAGTCTATATACAATATCTGCCGCACTATTACTATGATGATATATACCAACAGGTTGAGCGCCTACGTATATTTCCATATTACTGAGATAATATGTTCTTGAGTCTGCTACAGCAAAAACTTTGATACCATACTTATTTGGTTTCAGCGGTAAATATTGTCGAAAACTACATCGTCCGCGTAATCCTATAAGTTGCTCGTCTATGGTTACATTCTCTGACAAAATGTAATTATTGCAGCAGTTTTCATTTATCAAAAAGAAAATAATTCTCTTATCGCACTAAGCCTGTCAGTGGTATTTTTGTCCGATCTGATTTCTAAGCCGTCTAATCGAAGGCACCTTAGAAGAAATAGGAATCTCTTAGCAGGCATTGTTTCTCGAAACATTTCAACTGCAGTGCCATCCGTTGCCCAAAGGTCGATATAGTTGAGGTGTAATGATCTCAAAACACCCGACATTAGAAGGAGTCCAACAAAAGCTTCCATTTCCGACTTACTTGTTTCATTTGCATCACGTGTTCTTACAAACTTATGTTAAATTTTTGGAATGTATTTGTTGGTACACTCGATAAGAACTTGAAATACACGTGATGTAAAAAAGAGTTCCAGATTTCCTTCTCAGTTTCTGCTTGACGGGAATTCCCAGAGGGTCCGCCCTTTTCTTTTATTATATTTTGTTGGCATGTTCTAGTTCTTGCAGTAACAGCAGTTTTGTGCTATTTAGTCTCTTTATCTTTTCCAATAAACATTGAACATTTATTAGATGGATTATTTTCATTGTCTTCATCACTATAAACATCAATTTCGCTACACGAATCATGAATTTGATGGGATGGAATAGAGATGTCATCTTGGTTATCTTGGATGTTGCAACTTTCTTGCTCCTCTTCAGACACATCTTCAATAACGTAGTCATCTTCTTCAAACATTTTTCTAACTTCTTCTTCTAGTTCCTTTTCTTCCAAGTATTTTCTCGCCATTTTTACAACTCACTCCGATACACACAGATATACTCAAGAGAGATTTTAGTAGTTTTGTTAAACTACTAATACTAAACTTAAACACGTCATTGTCCTTTAATTGTTTTTATAAAGTAGTAATCGTAACTGGCATTACTGAAGCAAAAATTAACAGCATAATTATTCGGTGCATAAAATTTGTTTATCAATACTTACATTTAGAATGCATTTGACAGATTGTTCTCTTGACAATATCTTTTATGTGATCATCTACATCAACAGACTTTTTGCAAAGACGTGTACGTTTTTTCTGTGGGCTGGTAGGAACCGATTTACTTTGTTTTAATGCTTCTGTCATCCGTTTCTTTGTAGAAGTAACGGCGTAAGTTGAAACACCACATGCCTCCGCAGTTCGCTAATTATAACACTAGTTTTAGAAAATTCACATATTTAAAATTGTAGATATACTGTACTTGTACTATCGATGTTAATGGTACATTGCATCCACCTCGTTCGCTGGAAACTCTCCTCGAGCAGAGCGCAGTGATGCAGAGGACCATCGAAAAGTTAATCACTACACCCGGAAACAGAGGTCCAAATGATGCACAGGGTTCCGGCCTATCTGCCAAGCATCATCATCGAATTTTTAGTGCTAGAAATAGTAATTATGTACGGTTTATTACCTCTACCCCGCGTAAAGTGAACGCAGATGACAATACACTCACTGATTATGAACAATCTTCTCAAAATGCTGATGTTAGCTTTTCAGGTACTGAATGTCGCAATATTTTTCGCGGTAACCATTGGTTGAACCCCGTTGTTTTCTTACGTAAATTTGAGCAGTTTGCGGAATCGTACCATTTGTCGGATGATGATTACTTGAGAGCGGCAAAAACGTGTCTAAAACCGGGGCTCAAAGTTGGGCGTTGATAAATGAGGCCGATTGGCGAGATTACGGTTCGTTTAAGAGAAGTTTTTGGCGTATTTTTGGTCACCCAAGAAATAGGTAATTGAACGCCATAAACTCTAATATGCGTTATCACCTAGAAGGAGGATTGTCTCTAGCTGAATATTTTTTAAACAAATTAATGACTATCGCCTTTTGATCCTTCCATCTCTGAAGAAGTTATTTTGTACGAAATTATGGGTTAATATCCCAATGTCACCCAATCATTATGGGAAGTCTGTTCAGACCGGAGCTTGAATGGCGATCTTTCCTTTTTAGAACGGTTATCAGGTATTGAAGCAAAGACACCGAGAAATGACGTTCCGCGAGTTCAGGCTCTAAATGTTGTTAGGGAGTTACCGGCGTCGTTATCTGATTTTAACGTATCTCCGCCATTTTGGATCCCTAATGCGACCCCTCCTCGCTCTTCAGGAAACGACCGAGGGGAAACTAAGTTTTTAGAGCTATGGATGTGATTTTAGTGCCGGAATTACGCCAGTTGGTATTCAATTACGTTGATGATCTTTTGGTTGTATCTGAATAGTTTGGTGATCACATACATCTTAGGAAACGTTTTGTGCGATTCAAGGAGGCCAATATGGTCATAAATCTTAGAAAAACACTTTTTTAACGGAGAGGATTTTTTGGGACTAGGGGCGTTAAACCTGATCCCGAGAAATTGTCTTCAATACGACAGTTCCTTAGACGGGAACAGCAACAATTTTAACAAACCAAAAGATTATTTTTGAATACCGTAATGCTATCCTTCCCAGATCTTTCGAAACCCTTCTACTTACAGTCCAATAGTTCCCAGTTGGTTGTCGGGGTTGAATTGTACCAACTAGGGTTTGTTTGTTAGTCGTGTCCTTCACGTGTCAGAATTACTACATAGGGTTACAGGAAGGTAATTTTTGGCTATTATTTTCGGATTGAAGAAATACCGTACGCTAATTTTGAGCTAATAACGTTAAAGATATAGAATGTCTATTTCATATCGTTCCCATTTGAGCACGGGTTACCCCCTGTGATATTGTAAATATTCCGTGTCCGAAGGACTATTTGGCCACTTCCCTGGGAAAAATGTTGCCCGTCTTCGCCACTGAATCGCCGGCGGTGATTTGGAGTAAAGTTCGTCAGAATTTGAACAGAAGTGCAAGAGCGTGATTACGAGGTTTCAAACACCAAGGTGGCTGACTGTGTCGACGACTACGTTTTACTTACTGAAAGAAATATTTAGGACGCCCCAGGAAACAAACATCAAAGTTTCTCCCCTATATTCCGGCCCCTTTCGAATTATAGCCAATCTATCTATCAAAAGGGATTATAACATTACTAACCTGAAGTTTTATCATAGGCCCAAATCCTAGCAATATCCACGGCTGTGTCCTAGGCACCTAGCGTGCACCAAAAATAAGTAGAAGCCAGGTTGTATATACCCTTTTTTAATTTTTTGTTCTTATTTTTTCTATTTTTATTATTCATATTACTTTATGCATGTATTGTTTAATCATATTCTCTAATTGTTTATTGCGCATGTTGTCTAATAGACGTTTAGTTTGCCTAGTTAAGCTGGTATTAGTACTAATGGCTCTAGTTCATATCGGAAGGGAGCGAAGGAACACGACCCGAAGCGAAGGCTGTTAGGGTGTTGAAAACTCTCTGGATGTTTCCGAGCGGACATCATCGAGCTTTCAAAGGGCGTTCTGTAGGTAGCGGACCAAGAAAATGTTATTATTGTAATAAACGTTTGTCAAATCGCCATTGTTACCGCGGTAGAAAAGATAATTAGTGGATTTTTAATATCTTGATAATACGTCGTAATTTGCTAATGTTTGAGGAATATTTTATTTTATGTAAGAAATGTGGGAATTTATGTAATTGATATTTGAGTAAAGGCGGAACAGAAAAAGGAAACATGTATTAGAGTAGAGGAACAGGTGGTCTGCCGAAACTGGCGTGACGATTTGTTGAATATTTCTATACGCGCGCTCTTGATGTAAAAATGTCACTGATTTAATAATTCATTACGACGGAACATGGCGCAAATTCAAAGGGATCTTTGTTTGGTATGTTGAAACTCGAGACCTAAATGTAGGGTTTGTTAAGGACGAATGCATATTTTTAAAATTAAGATGTTCAATAATTAATATGAAACTGTTCCAACATAATAATTTTTTTTTATTACTTTTGAAAAATGGGGGTTGATTTGGGAGTAAATATAGTTAGTTTTGAAATCGGGGGAAAAGGGAGTTACAGTTAGAGCGTCGATCGAGCCAAATCGAGTTGGTTAATTAAATACCTTCATGGTAAACAGTTTGCCTTTAGAATATTTCTTGCGTGTACGTTTTCTTTTGAATTAGCCAACGCTAATTTGTCTTTTCTTTCGAGTGTTAGTTTAATGTGGTTTTCAAATATTACTCTGCAAATAACAGTTACCTTTTTTGAAGTTAAACCGCGTATGTTAACGATTAGTGTCTGTGATCAATTAAGGCAAGTAGGAAGTAGGTATTTTCATATAAATTAAGGCTGGCAGAAAATAATTCTACAAGCCTATATAACCTATTAAAAATCAAGCATTGCATTGCAAAGGTATCTCATTCGCACCCAGGATCATTAAGCTGAAATCTGCTAAAATGAAAGACAGTACTCCTTAATTTTAATTTGAGTAGTTTCATTTTTTTTACCTACCCCACATCATGCAACACTTACCTCATCCAGCCTATCTAATTCAAATAGCACAGCGTGCCTATCACTAGACGACCAATTTTTTTGATCAGACTTGAGGTTTGCGTGCAATTAAATATCAGACTTGTAAATAAATTCTAATATTTTAATTATTGTCAGGAAAGTCAGGGTAAGGCAAGCAACTAATTTGAGCAATAGTAACGTTATTGTCAGTAAAGTCAAAATAAATCACTTAGCGATTGTTTTGTTCTTGAATTGCATTCTTGCAGATAAGTTCAAATTACACTTTTCAAGATAGAGCACCTGGGAGACGCTACATGTTATTGAAAAAAATAAAATAATAAAAAAATATACAAGGTTTAAGTTAAAATCATAAGTACATACTAGTTTAATTTTTTATCCTTTGTGTTGTATAAATAAAATTTATTTTCTTTTGAAAAAATGTTTTGAATATTTATTTATTCTTTTTAACTGGTTTTAAGTTATCTTGAAATATTTGTAAAAATGGTGATCTATACAATCACTATGCACTCTTTAAATCACTATGCAGTGTTTGCCATCAGGCATCATTATGCAATCTTTGCAATCACTATGCAGTCCTTGCATTCACAATGCAATCTTTGCAATCATTGTGCAATCTTCGCAATCATTGCGCAATCTTTGCAATACGCAGTCTGGTGTACACTTTTTTTCAAACTGAATTCCCCTCGACAGGAACCAATTGTTACATACAAATATCTTTTTTCTTCCTTATCGTCTTTTATTTCAAAATACAAGCATACAAAGGAGAAATAATTACTTAAGCTTCGAAGCTTAGTGTACCTATTACTTAACTAATAAAATATTTATTAGAAGCTGTAAGTTCTTAGATATGAACATTTGGACTCATATTTCTTATTTTTTGAACTGCAATAGATTATTATAGTTATATTATAATATTGTTTCGCTTGCTGAATATACTATTAAATAAGCAAATAAGTAATATCTCTTATTTTAAGATTTTTTGGTAATGAATTTATAGTTTCTTTAGAAACAGTATTTCCTTTTTTTCACACCCTGTATAACAATTGCTAATGCAGTACGTTATTGTCCTTTGCAACATGCGACATCCTGTATAATAAACCGCTGATGTAGTACGTTATAGCACTTGGCGGTAATAATATTTCAATTTATTTTTTTTTTTAATTGGACATCTACTTTAAAGGAATTATGACCTACGTATTAAAACACTTTATACCTTGATATTGTAGCACTGTACCATGTTAATAATAGTGTACACAATTAAACTTATCGTTAAAAGTTAGTCAAATACTTTTTTTATTTAAGTAATTTAATTTAAATAATTATTTATAGAATATTTTTTATCCTGATTTTGAAACACCCTGTATAAATCCTTTTGGTTTTTATCAGAGCTCTCCGTTTAAATGCAATATAGCTTGTTCTGTGATATTAAATAAATTTGGTCTAATTTCTACAATTGCGATTTATATAAATAATATTTTACAACTTTGGATGCAAGCGGCCCCACTGTGCGGCGTCAAATTGACTTTTTGTCATTTTGATGAATGGGAATACCACTACAGAAAAAATATCATAGCCTGCTCTAATGAAAAATAAGATGGAACAGAGCATATTAAGACTTCAGCAGCATGATTGACGCCGACACACTGAAAAATAAACTTGATATCTAAAGCAAAGAGCTTTTCAGATAGATGCAAACAAATATCAATACTAAAACATAAATAAAGATAAATGAGCCAGAAAACAATGTGTTGCACGTTGTATAATAATTAACCATTGCATTGTTTCGTTGGCAACAAGCGCACACCTACCCAAAAAATACCTTTTATCTTTTTAACAAATGAAACTTTCATCCCGTCCAACTAAAAGTAATTTATAAATCCGGCTTTACATGTTAATTCCTAAAATAATTTTCCATTTGATTTAATATAAAATCTCATTTATTATCATTATGTATAAGAGAGCTCAATTTCCAATTATTTCTAAAATAATTGATAGAAATCCATAGGGAATAAACTAAAATTTACTAAAAGCCATTTCAAAAGAAGATTAGTTGATTTCAATTTGTGTTTAGTAGATAATAAATAATGAGAAGCTCACCTGATCATCATAATTAATTTCTGTTAGATTCTTATCCAAATCCGATTGGGATGGTTCATCATCAGCACATAGAGGCTCAGGGGAATAAGATTTCACTAACACTACTATATTTTCTTCGTCAACGGATAATGAATTACCGCACTGCGTGATAACGTTCTTAAACTTTCGTGATAGTTCTGCTTCCGCAATAAACGAACTTGTGGATTGCTCCATTATAGTTATCAACGAATATTTATTTAATGTGTATTTTAATTTAAGTGTATTTATTACAGGTAATAAATTATTCTTCAAGTACCGTCGCTTGAATCAAAACAATAATTTGTAGAACTACGATTGACAACAAAAGTTTAAGGCTGTAATTAATCCGGTATAATTTGAAAATCTAAAATAATGTAAAGAAAAGCTGCATGCGACAGCTAGTAAATGATAATCAACAATTAAAACAAACAAAAAATTTACATTAACAGAAATTTGTTAGGTTATGAAATATGAATTGCAAATGAAAAATTATGTATGGACGTTTAATTCACATTTAATGTATAACGGTGTTGATTTATGTAAAAACAATTACTTTACGTTTTAATAAAATTACAGCTTTAAATTCTTACCCAAAACATAAACATTACCGCACATAAACAATAATTAGGTATAAAATACACGTGCTTTATACCATTGCCATCTACCGGAGATTGTAGGCAGTACCAAACCGCCAAATTCAATTTGCCTTTAAATTTATATGAATGTTATAATTGATAGTTAATTCTTATCATTTCGTAATTTAATATTATTAATATACTTTTAAAACTATATGGCAATTATATAGAAAGTAAATTAGCTGTCTCAAGAGTCTAAGATTTTAATGTTCCCTTTTTTCTTTCATTTTATTGGACCACATGTGCGTAACATGAAGATGGAAGACAATCCCCAATATGTTTTCATGCAAACCTTTCGTCGTCCGTGTGATTCTTTTGTATAACCGTTAAAAAAAGTTGATCAATTTTCCTCATTATTTCTGATATTAGTGACACAATCAGTAACAGAACCCTAGAACAGCATACGTAATCAACTAAGCAGATGCATAAGAGCAACGCAAACAGACGGTTCATGTATAATGTAATAGTACGTAATTCTAGGGTTAATTAAATATTTATGAAATGTCTATTCTGTTGTGTTAGGGCGTAACTGATATGAAGTTAATTTTAATAATTTTTGTGAGTTTGCATTTTCTCGAATGCAAACTGTTCTATAGTAGAAAAAGCAATTTATAAAAAGTGCATTCATGTAATGACAGCTATATTCAACTTTTTTTTTTCATTTAGCACACTTTATTTTCTTTTAAATACTCACATCGTATATTTTATTCTCTTTACAGCCATATCAATTAATATGTGCCTTACATGGACGAATTTCCGAAACTTGACTTAACGTTTGCCATGGCAATAAATTGAGGTTTGTAGTGTTTATCTAGTAGGCGATGAAATCAACAGCTTCCTACAAACAACACAAAATGTGTTTTTATTCGAATAACAATTAATTAACTAATAATTACAAAAGTAATGAGCAATTATGACAAACTATTATAAAAGTTATACAAAATTGCTTCTATTATGATTAGCATTAGAGCATTCCTCTAGACCAGACGATGCAAAAAATGTTTGTTTGTCGCTTCGAATAAAGTGTGCATATAAATGTTTGCACACTCCTCTCTTGTTCTGCCTTTTAGGTCATCCACATGTCTGATAGCTCCCTTAGAAACAGGTTCATTCAAGTAACCCCACAGAAAATAATCGAACGGTGTGAGGTCTGGAGAGCGGGCTGGCCATTCCACCGGGCCATGTGTTCCCATCCATCGTTGAGGAAAATCAGTGTCGAAATAATTTCGAACGATCGCCCTGTTATGTACTGGAACACCATATTTTTGGTACAGCATATTTTGTCTTATCTGAAGAGGTACATTTGCCATAAGTTTTGACAATATCTAAAAATGTAATTAACGTTTGCCAGTTAGTGTCCTATCATAAAAATGTGGCCCTATTAAACTCTCATCAAGAATTTCGCACCAAACATTTATTGAAAAAACGTAGTGATTAATCTACTTTTCGTCTGACCACATTATTTGTCTCAAAAAATCAGGTTGGTGATCATACTGAATTAAAATTCATGCAATAAATCCAAGTCTCCTCTCTGAATATTCGGGGTGAAGCTTATGTATCCGCTTAAATCTGTATGTTTTGTAATGATTTCGTTTTAAAATGCATTGCTCTGACGATTTTGAAATATCACACTCTGCGGCTACGGCTCTTATGTTTTATGAAAATAAAATCTAATGATTTGGATCATTTATCACAACCTTTGTGATGTGAATATGTGTAATTGACCTTATTTTTCATTTTCTTTTTGTATATGTACTTTACCTCTCGACAACTTCTTCTGCTGTATAAGGCCCAAATTCGGCCCCATCTGGAATATAATTCTCACCTCTGGCTTAGTGCTCCCCAATACGATCTCGATATCGTTGATCATATTCAAAAGAGAGCGATTAGGCTTATAAATGACCCGTCCTTAACTTCTCACATGCAGTCCCGTGAGCATAGAAGGATGGTTTCAGTTCTTTCTTTGTATTATCGCTATTGTCCTGCTGAATTATATTCTTTGATACCATCTCGGTCTATCTTTGCGAGAAACACTCGGTTCGCTCATTCACATCATCAGTATGCAGTACAAATCTCCACTTGTACCAAACGGGTGCAATCCACATTTTCTACACGACTTATAAACTCTGGAATGATCTCCCTAGTTCCTGTTTTCCTCTCACTTATGATATGAGAAAATTTAAGGTAAGTGTTCCTGAGTGCTTTATCACGATAGGCCTAATTTAGCCTGTTCAGGTCCACAATCATAAAAAAAAATATAGCAATAAGTTTTTTAATAGGGCAATTTTGTGATAAAAATAACATAATCTCATTTTACTCCGAAACTATGCAAATTAGATAAAAGTATCTCACTTTGTTAAAGAAAATCCAAAATAAAATACAGAGTGTTCCATTTAAATTTTTCGAATTGACATCGATTCCGATTTACTGGGACACCCTCTATATATAAAAAATAATTAATTTAAAAATGTTAATAAATTCAAACAACTTTTCTATAAAACTTCTTTTTGTATATGTTATAGATTCTGAGATAAGACATAGGGACATCGTACGTGGAACACCCTATATCTATCTACTTCATATTTGCTTTTTTAACCACATTGGCACAAGATTAAATAAGCTTTTATTTTTTTTTTAACGACATTGATACAAGATTTAATTAATAGCTTTTATCTCGATTTGGTTTGAACTGAATATAACTTTAAATGAGTTTTTCTAAATAAATGTCTTGATAAATGTGGATACACTAAAAATAATCTTTTGTATTTATTAAATGTAATTGATAGTACACATTTAATTGCTATTCGAATAAGAACAAATTTTTGTTCGTAGAAAGTTGTTGATTTCATCGCCTACTACATAAACACCATTTATTGCCATGGTAAACATTACATCAAATTTTTTTTTAAAATTGGCTCATGTCAGGCTCGTATTAATTTATGTGGCTGTAAACAGACTGTAAAAGTACGCTGAGCTGTTTGAAAAAAAAGTTAATTTAACTGCAATTACACCAACGAACTTTTTATAAATTGTTTTTTCCTATCGTATAGAGAATCTCCCCCACTTTAAGAATATACAGCTTGTTTTATTTATTTTTAAAAATAACGAAGTAACAGGTCCTGAGAGTGAAATCTGGGACACAATGTATATCAAAACATGATGAAAAGTAATCAAATGATACATAACAGAAATAAAATAATTTTTTTTTTATTTTTAATTAACGTTCGTCGAGAACGAAAATGAACGCGATCCTGGGACATCATGCCGCCTAATTTACTAATAATTAGATACTTTCTTTCTTTTGATATTCCTTTTACCCAACTCAACAATATACGATCGCGGGACCTATTTTACTAAGTTTGAATTGTGAACAATTATCTTCCAATGGACCAAAGTCTTCAATATTCATCTGGATTATGCTTGCGGGCACATTTTTATCAACATCTACATAATCTACGAAGTCATAGACTTTACCTTTCCTTTTAAGCGAAGTTTAGCCCAACTTAGCAAATCTTATGCTTACATTTTGCAATATTGACATTGACTTTGCAATATAGATAATATGAAAATATCTGAGGTGCGTGTGTGTGTCTGTGTGTCTGTGTGTCTGTGTGTCTGTGTGTCTGTGTGTCTGTGTGTCTGTGTGTCTGTGTGTCTGTGTGTCTGTGTGTCTGTGTGTCTGTGTGTCTGTGTGTCTGTGTGTCTGTGTGTCTGGTGTCTGCGTGTCTGCGTGTCTGCGTGTCTGTGTCTGTGTGTCTGTGTGTCTGTGTGTATGTGTGTCCGTGTGTCCGTGTGTCCGTGTGTCCGTGTGTCCGTGTGTCCGTGTGTCCGTGTGTCCGTGTGTCCGTGTGTCCGTGTGTCCGTGTGTCCGTGTGTCCGTGTGTCCGTGTGTCTGTGTGTCTGTGTCTGTGTGTCTGTGTGTCTGTGTGTTTGTGTGTCGGTGTGTCTGTGCGTCTGTGTATCTGTGCGTCTGTGCGTCTATGAGTCTGTACGTTTGTGCGTCTGTGCGACTATGCGTCTGTAAGTCTGTGCGCATGTGCGTCTTTGCGTCTGTGCGTCTGTGCGTCTGTGCGTCTGGGTGTCTATGCGTCTGTGTATCTGTGCGTCTGTGCGCCTGTACGCCTGTGCGTCTGTGCGTCTGTGCGTCTGTGAGTCTGTGCGTCTGTGCGTTTTTGCGTCTGTGCGTATGTGCGTCTGCGCGCCTGTGCGCCTGTGCGTCTGTGTGTCTGTGTGTCTGTGGGTCTGTGCGTCTGTGTGTCTGTGTGTCTGTGTGTCTGTGTGTCTGTGTGTCTGTGTGTCTGTGCGTCTGTGTGTCTGTGTGCTGAGTCTGTATGCCTGTGCGTCCATGCGTCCGTGTTCCGTGTGTCCGTGTGTCTGTGTGTCTGTGTGTCTGTGTGTCTGTGTGTCTGTGTTCTGTGTGTCTGTGTGTCTGTGTGTCTTGTGTCTGTGGTCTGTGTGTCTGTGTGTCTGTGTCTGGTCTGTCGTGTGCGTCCTGCGTCCGTGTGTCCGTGTGTCCGTGTGTCCGTGGTCCGTGTGTCTGTGTCTGTGTGTCTGTGTGTCTGTGTGTTGTGTGGTCTGTGTGTCTGTGTGTCTGTGTGTCTGTGTGTCTGTGTGTCTGTGTGTCTGTGCCGTGTGCGTCCGTGTGTCCGTGTGTGCCGTGAGTCGTGTGTCTGTTGTCTGTGTGTCGTGTGTCTGTGTGTGTCTGTGTGTCTGTGTGTCTGTGTTGTCTGTGTGGCTGTGTGTGCTGTGTGCCTGTGTCCTGTGCCTGTCGTGTGTGTGTCGTTGTGTGTCTGTGTGTCTGTGTGTCTGTGTGTCTGTGTGCTGTGTGTCTGTGTGTCTGTGTTCTGTGTGTCGTGTGCTGGTCTGTGTGTCGTGTGTCATGTGTCTTGTGTCTGTGTGTGTGTGTTGTGTGTGTGTTGTGTGTTGTGTGTTGTGTGTGTGTGTGTGTGTGTGTGTGTGCTGTGTGTTGTGTGTTGTGTCGTGTGTGTGCGTCGGTGCGTGTTGTGTGTGTGTGTTCCTGTGTGTTGTGTGTGCGTGCTGTCGTGTCGTGTGTTGTGTGTGTGTGTCGTGTGTGTGTGTGTGTGTGTGTGTGTGTGTGTGGTGTGTGCGTGTGTGCGTGTTGTGTGTGTGTGTGTGTGTGTGTGTGTGTGTGTGTGTGCTATGTGTGGTGTGTGCTGTGTGTGTGATTTGTGTGCTGCGTTTGTGTGTCGTTGTGTGCGTTTGTGTGTTTGTGTGCGTTTGTGTGTTGTGTTGTGTCGTTTGTGTGTCTGTGTGGTTTGTGTGCGTTGTGTGTGTGTTGTGTGTTTGTGTGTGTGTGTGTGGGTTGTGTTTGTTGGGTGTGTGTGTGTGTGTGTGTGTGTGTGTGTGTGTGTGTGTGTGTGTGTGTGTGTGTGTGTGTGTGTGTGTGTGTGTTTGTGTGTGTGTATGTTGTGTGTTGTGATGTTTGTGTGTTGTGTGTGTTTGTATGTGTTGTGTGTCTTGTGTGCGTTTGTGTCGTTTGTGTGCGTTTGTGTGGTTTTTGTGTTGGTATGTGGTTGTGTGTGTTTGTATATATCTGTGTGCGTTAGTGTGCGTTTGTGTACGTATGTGTCTTTGAGTGTGTTTGTGTCGTTTGTGTACGTTTATGTGCGTTTGTGAGTGTTTGTGTGTTTGTGTGTGTGTGTGTGTGTGTTGTGTGTGTGTGTGTGTGTGTGTGTGTGTGTGTGTGTGTGTGTGTGTGTGTGTAGTGTGTGTGTGTGTGTGTGTGTGTGGTGTGTGTGTGTGTGTGTGTGTGTGTGTGTGTGTGTGTGTGTGTGTGTGTGTGTGTGTGGTGTGTTGTGGGTGGGTGTGTGGTGGTGTGTGCGTGGTGGTGGTGTGTGTGTGTGTGTGTGTGTGTGTGTGTGTGTTGTGTTGTTTGTGTGTGTGTTGGTGTTTGGTTGTGGTTGTATGTGTGCATGTGTGTGTGTGTGTGCGCGCGTGCGTGCGTGCGTGTGTGTATGTCGGTGCGGATGTGTTACTATCTTCAATAACTCCAGAACTTAAAATTTTGAATTTAAGCTTGATTTCATTTGGCTTAGAGCTGATTAGATTTTAGGAGAAATCCAACACCGGGAGGGGGGATTATTAGGGGCAGTTTTTGGTTTTATCGAATATTTCTAAAACAGCTGCATATTTCCAAGATATAATAATACATGTATATAGACCTTACAAATGTCGGTTAATTTGTGTTAGTTCGATAGAGAATTTAATTTTACATAACTTTTCTTTATAAAGTTTTTTTAATATAACGCAAGGTATGTCTAAAAATTAATCAAATATAAATGAAAATAGTTATACTGCGATACTGCGTTATACTGATATCTTACAGAGGCGGGCGGCTTTGGAATGTATATATTAATATCTATCTCACATGAAGTTTTAAACGTCATTCTGACAGATTATTTTTGTGTTTTTACAATGTTGCCTGTTTTCGTTATGAGCGTATAAAAAGGAGGTTGCATAGTTACCCTAAAAAAATTATAATTCGAATTATTTCATTACTTTTAAGTTAGCATCTAGATGTCTATTAACCTCTGTCAGACATTAAGTTTTAAACGTCTATATGACATTTATTATTGTTTGTTTTTACAATGTTGCATATTTTCGTAATTAACTTATAAAAGAGGTTTCATAATTATCCTAAAAGAATGTTATTCAAATTATTTCCTTTCTTTTAATTTATATGTTGTTTATTGGACGGTCGTGTAGTGTTCCACACTAGATATTTTTAAAATATTCTGTGCTTTAATTTGTTTCTTACTAATTTGCGATACTTCATTCAGGTGACCTGGTTCGATGGTTGTCGTATTTTCTTACATTTAGAGCTATTAATTATTTTGACTTAGTCAAATTTTGATGACTTTCGGATACATTGCACGCAACTTCAATATAGAAATGCAAGTAACCGGGTATAGATAATCAAAGTAAATGTCACCAACTATTTACATCACTATGTTATCAACAGTAATATATTGAGTTCATAGTGATTTGCCGATAATACTGGCTAACGGGGTGCATGAACGCTTGTTGCGACGAAAAGTTATACGATTGTGAAGCAAGAGTGCATTCTTAGCCAGTATTATCGAAGCAAGGGAACTGTGGACGTAATATATTTTATTTTATTTTGCCACCATAATGTTCTTTATACGCCCCCAAGGCCTAAATGCGGGCGTAATGTGGTCTTTATAGCACGGAAATTTCATTGTTGTTAAGCAGCAAGATTGACAGCAAACACATGACATGATATGTCACGTAAGTTGAAAGAATTATTGAAACAACAAATTAGCCTACTGTCGACTTTATTTCACTGCATTTGCATTTAAAAACTTGCCGAAAATACTGAATCTTTTTAAAATTTTCTTCCAGTTTCATGGTGCAAAATAAAATAAAACATTGTATGTTCGCGTCGGGCTTTTAACATTCCCTCGAGCCATAATCTTCCGGTTATGCCCTTAATGCATAAATATCTATTATCGTCGACTAATATCAGAATGCTGTGATTATGAATGTCAAAATCATTAATAACCTAACATTTTACGGCACGCATGCCGTAATTTTGTGCCATAAAGCCGTCCTGGTAACGAAGTAGGTACGGGAACTGTGGTTATTAAGTATTTCCGGATATCAAATACCATGGTAACAACATTAAATCGTTGAAGGATTGCTTTTTAAAAATGTTTAATGAAGGAAAATGAAAAAACCCTGGTAGTTAGGATAAAACAGCGTATGAAACCCGTTTATAATGCGTGATTATGGCATCCGTAATATTACCAGTCAGGCGGTGAAAATCGCTCATGCCATAATCCCTTGAATTATAAATTAGTTTCATAATGTACTATTACTTGACTATTGCATAAGTTTTTGTTTGTATTTGTGGGCCGAGATCTAGACAAAAACGGAAATGTCAGGCATCTCTATGTGCATCAACTACTAATGGTTAATAGCACTACCCGTCACTAGCATTTTGACATACTAAAGGAATTCCACATTTAGTGAGGAATCTTTAACGTGTCAAACATCGTACTGCAACGGAACCTTCAGTTTTATTTCCTATCCGAGAAGATGGTGTGCTTTAGTTTTTCTACGTTTTAGAAAACCGGCTACCTCGGCCAGGTTTAAACACGCGCCGCTCGGATGAAAGGCAAGTACTCTAACCATTCCACCATCGAGGCAGCTAATAATGGAAACTTTGTAAAAAAGCAATCTGGTATATCGAGTGTATTATAACTGTATTTAATTTTAATAAACAATTCATTTTGTGTATTTATTTGTTGTAGTTACCTGGGCTTTTTTGATAACGCGAAAACGATAAGTGTTATGTATCAGTTAATTGAAATGTGATTGGTTCAAAATTTGAAATTTGTGTTGTTTCATTGGTTGACATACGTATGCAATGGTCAATGAAGCCTGTCCAGTTGTAGATTCCAGTTAATTGAGGTTAGAATGAAGAAAATAGCGCAACATTGTTGGATAAACTGTTACTAAAATCACGCAACTACAAAAAAATTACGCAGATTTTCGTTATCAATTTTTTGCAGCGCAACTATTAGTAGTTATTAACAAAAAGGCAGATGGGTACGGTGAATATGTTTTTTTAATTACTTACTACTTAATGGTGTATTTATATTGCCTACATCAAAGCTTCTAGGAGGATTTTGAAAAAACAATGATAGACTTCTACAAAACTCAGATTTCAATTCGACAAATTTCCTATACCAGTAACTGGCGTGCCAATTGATTTTTAAAAAAACCATCGTTAAAGAATGAACTCATAAAAAAAGGCATGAGTATGTAAACTTTCACCATTATTTAAAATACTTAGCTTTTTGGGTTTTTTAATGTTGTATTTTGGTATTTGGTATGATTTAAATCTAAACGTTTCGATAACACTTACAGTTATCGTCTTCTTTAGTAATAAAATCTTTTAGAATTGTTTAAGATGTTGAAACAAATGCGAAAATTGAAAACGCAAACATAAGCCTGCTATTAATATAACAGTTTGATAAACGTATAAAACCAATCATGGAATACAATTCTAGTAAAGTATAACTAGATCCTTAATAAATCAAATATTGTTAAACTCCCTTGAAGATGACAAATCAGAACACCCTCTAACGGTCCAAACAACTACTTTGCATATTTTGATAGCTTTTTAGTAGATAAACAACTTTCTTAATGGTTTTGGGATAGATACCAAAAGGGAAACAAGAAAATTGTTTTCATTGAAGTATTATGAAAAATGTTCTGTTATCAATCTAAACGGTTCTTCATATTTGGTTTCGTTTAGATATTGTGAACTAAAACAACAATGCGTACACTACATCAGAATAGTTTCAAATCTTTCAATGAATTAAACAAAATTAATTACGCTAAAATTTGTGCAATTGCGGGCATTCCAAATATTGGGTTTTATAATGGATATTATAATGTTTGTGTACAATTGGATGGTTGAAAAATTCTGCTCTTAATTTTGTGAAACCTGTACCAGTGTGATCAAGAAATTTCATTTTTTAATCAAGGTAAGTATGATTATAAATTTAAAAAAATCATTGCATTTATTTACAAGTAATTAACCTGCATATCTTAAAAATCATTTTCGTATAAGTTTATGACGTCTTCACAATAACAAGTTTTTACCCTAAACAAAGGCACTTGTTAGTTTGAAGAATTATACAGTAGTTTGAACCCAAGGTCAACATCATTTTAACGGCAGATGAAGGCAAAGGCAGTCAATATATTGAAAATGAAAATTAAAGTACGTCAGATTAAAAAAAATGGTATCTAAAATTAAAGATCAATATTTATTGTAATGTTTCTAAAGTGGTATTTATGATACACTACTCGTTTTTTATGTTTCAATTATAATTTATGTTCTTTTATATTAAATAACAACTGAAGCAAGATCGTTAGCGATTCAAATCGTTATTCAAATTTGTTTCAATATTTTTCAAATCGCAACTGAAACAATACTATTTATATTGCACATTAGAAGCAACGTAACGGGATGATAATTATAGAATGAAACATAAATAGAAACTTTTTCAAAACTGTAACATCAACATCAATCGACATTGTTTCATTGCTTATTTATGAATCAGTGATAGACTTATACGACTTACGTTGCAAACTAATAACAAGGCGAAAACGGTTTTGATTTATCAGTTTAGATACTTTTCCGCTAATAAATTGTTGGCTGGGGAGAGATTAATATTATAGTTGAACTGATTAGCAGTATGAATTAATTATATCTTTTAATATTTGCTATAAACCAATAAGGAAGTAAAAAATTCTAGTAAGTGGCAATAGAATTTTTGATTTAATTTTCAGTGGCACAAACGGGCAGGGTGCGTGTAAATTACTATGTTGGATCCTATATGGGTTTTCATTGGAATGCATGACAAATAAGAAATAATTCTGATTTAGTTAGGATACAAGAGTTTTAGCAATTTACTAATTTAAAGTAAAGCAGAAATAAAATTTATTTCAATAATAACATTCGGATTTACAATCTTTTTTGATAATTTAACACCATTTTAAGATATTATATATAGCATCAAATATCCCTGAACACAATGGACCATTGTCGCTAATTAAAGTATAGCACATAATATAGATATCAAAACTTATACTAAATATTAAAAAATACAATAAAACAATTTTACTTATTTAAGCTACCTAGTACGTTTTCACTCGCTTTTATAATTTGCATTAGGCAAAATTATATTATCCTAGTATATATTTATATTAATTAATTGACACAAAGTCGTGCATAAAAATATTACAATTTTATTAAAAAAATCAAGAACTGTGTTTTGTGATGTATTAGATTAAGTACCTACTTGTATAGATGTGTAAAACTTAAACGTGTTATCACATACAACTCATTTATATACCTAATTATCTACAAATTAAATACTATAAACACTATAATCAGACTGTAAAACTTGAAAATATTAACTTTATTATATTCGATGTTTGTAAATCGGCAGGTTTACATTTGTACGCTAGCGTTTAGAAATACAATTATTTAAGCTGAACACTTCAGAAAATAAGATATGCTTAAAGCAAGCAATGTTAAGAACCGCCATACTTTTCATGTATTACTAAACAGCTCACTTGTAGCATAGAGTACATAAGTTTTCTATACATGAATCTAAAGTATCTTAAAATCGGAATAATTATACTTAATTACATATTGCTGTAATCTTATTTCAGACCTAAGTAAACTAAATATGCAACTACAACCTGAATTATTGCCATAAAGGTATGATTAAGAGAGTAAACTATAAACAAATTACAGATACTGTGAATCAAATTATCAAAAAAGGTTTAGCTGCTAATCCCTGTGGCATTGTATACAATATATATATACATGTAACAATAATATTATTTTTAATGTGTTATGTAACAGTAACATAGTTAAAGCCATTTCTATACGTAACAACTAATAAGCATTTTAAAATCAATAAATCCAATTAACAGGAACCCACTGATGTTCAGTCGCTAATGAATCCAATGCTTCAATAATTTTACGGAAAGTGGAATCGAAATCGTTGTTAGGGATGACTAAATCAATGTATTTATCAAATGTACGTTGCATACTTGCACTGTCTTCTAAAGTTTTAACAAGATCTTCTTCCT